>VDFB02022222.1:0-41696 GCA_007258455.2 Sequoia sempervirens
GGTATGAGCTGAATGATTAACACTAAATTTTCCCTTTAGAATCTATATACTGAAAACAATGCAAATTTCATCTTTTTTATGATGCTGATGCAATTTTTCTGCTGTTATTTCTAACAATTCATTTGTTACATTGTATGGCCACCATATACATTTAAAGATTGGATTTTGTAGCCATGATGTGCAATATGCATGGTATATTGCCTATTATGTGAATACATTTGGGGAATTTTGGTTATTGCAAGGTTAATATGACCAGAAATAGCTGGGTCTGAACAGCCAATAATATGCACTGATAAAAATGAGCATGCTAGGTTAATTAAACCAATATTCCAGTGCTGTTTTGACTGTAATTTTATTAGTAATTTGTGCCGTTCACTAATCTTTAGAATTATTTATTTGGTATTGTTGGAGAATGCTCTGCTTTTAGTAAAAGTTTATTTCAGATTTGAACCCAATTAGCTTGTCATCTACATCTTTAATTGGGAGGTATCAATTAGGTCTTTTGGTTGCTTGGTCAGAAATTCTGAACTATAACCATTGATATATGACAGAACATAGATGGACTGCATCTGAGATCTGGTATACCAAGGGAGAAGCTTGCTGAATTACATGGGAACTCATTTAGGGAGATTTGCTCCTCATGTGGTAAAGAGTATGCTTCTGATTCTGATCGGTGTTTTCCTTGATGATTTTCTCTTAATTTTAAATCTATGGAGGTAGGATGATATTTCATTTTTTAGTTCAAACTGATATCAGTGGTATGTGCTTCTTTGAAATCTTTTGGAGTTTAATTTGTAGCTGTCCTTAGCATAGAAGCATATACCTTTAATCTATTGAGATTTCTCCCAATAAATCTTTTATTGCTGCCTTTACTGATAAATTGCCAAGAAGCTCATGAGAAAGAATTTACCAGGTCAATGCATTTCTGCTGGTTTTGTGATTGACTTTAGTCCAATTTACCACCGAATAAATTAAATAACTTGTGACTAAAAGAAAATGCATATTTTTGGTGAGTAATCATAATTTCTTCATGCTTAAATTGGAAATTTTCAGACAAAAAAGGGTTAGGGTTATTTCTGATATTTGCAGTGATCTTTTCTGATTTTTCCCTGAACCTAACCCAAACCATAGCCCAATGTTTTTTCAGTTTTTCCACTAAAAACTGGAAATATCCTTATCTTTTTGTTTGTTGAGAAATTCCCAAGAAAGACTTTTTCTTCTATGATCCTTAGCATGGCGTGTAAGGAGTATCAGAAAGAATCACTTCCATGTTTCAGTTTTTCTTATCAAAAACTATTTTTCTCCGTTGAATGTTTTAGGTAACACTTTCCAATTGTTTCACTGCTGTGCATTGAACTGGTGAAGGTATGTCCGGGACTTTGAGGTGGAGACTATAGGAATGAAGGAGACTGGGCGGCGTTGTTCTGATCTAAATTGCAGCGGGAAACTCAAGGACACAGTTCTTGATTGGGAGGTAAGTGGAGTTAAAGTAATGTTCTGTAATGGTGTTTCATAGTGATAGATAGCTGATTGCTATTGACAGGATATTTTCAGAATTGTGACGGGTATAATATTATAATAATAATGCATACACTCTATGGATATGGAGAGTGGTAGTCACTAAAATTTTATGGTTTGCAAGTTGGAAGATTTTTTTTAGTTGTAACCATTCTGCTCTTGTAGTTGACTTCTGCACCTTAGGATGCAATAAATGTTGCACTTTGCATTTTAACTCAGGTGTCTGCTGGTAGAGGCCTGAGGTCACTTTAAAGGAGGCTGCTGCTATAAATCACCCTGCCTCCTTTTGAATACCTATAGGTTCATAAAGCAAAATTATAAAAACAACATAAATCATTTTCAGATTTCTTAACACATGGCTAGTCATATGGGGTTTTTTGTTTTTTGTTTTGTTTTTAATACTTGTGACATCCATAGTGAAAGTCTTTTGAAGAAACTATTCTTATGGATTTGTTCATTGTCCCAGCATGCTAACATCCTGTGGGAACCTAAACTTGTGGTCAATGGGTAGCTTTCCAGTCATTAGGCTATACCACATGCAATGAAATAGAGATAGCTAAGGTGGAAATTCTATTTCATTTGCATCTCAAAGCACATGCTCATCAGGTCTATTTCATCCCATCAGTAGGTGACATTACACGTGGACTGCTTTCAGTTTGCAAGGCAATATCTGATTCACAAGCTTATTTTGACTTAAATAACAGCTATAGAGGATTTATGTTAAGCATCAGCTTCTCACTCTATTCAAGAAGTAAAACAACATGGCATATCAACAGCAGCAGTTCATAGTCAAATGTAATAGTCTTAATTAAAAGCCATCACATGCTTTAACCTAGTCCTCACATAACTTCCTTACAAGCATTTAAAATATACCTTTATATATTTCTGTACGAATTTTCCCAAATATAGTATGATCCTTTAAACAACCATGAAACTCACCTACCTAGGACTAAACATAAGGTTCATGCACAGACATATAAATATATTAATATATGTTATAGCCATAATGATTTTATGGATTGTGCTAGCCCATCCAATAGCATTTATAGTTTAGGGTGATGAATGCCGAAATAAAGTAAAAGTACATCGATTACATACAGTAGTTTTGCTTTAGAACATGTCATTAAACTTTAAAACTATGTTCGAGGGAAACCTGTGCTAGTGTACACTTAGTTTCTGCATATTCACGTGACAGATTTGAAAGGAACATGACAAACCAAAGAGGCAAAAATTGGCTGAGGCCTTGCCTTGAAAAAAATTCTGCAATCCCAAAAGACATGTACAACATAGGAAGGTATGCAAAAAATAGACACAAATTGAAATGATAATCGATATTTGATATTCGTTATTTACAAAGGAGAGGAATACTCCTTAAATAATACAATACAGGACAATGTTTCTGAAAGGAAACAATCGATAACATAAGTAATTAACAGAAAGTTACTAAAAACTAATTGAAGCAAACTACTGACTAACTAAAAGCTAAGGTGACCATTAAATATTACAAAA
This sequence comes from Sequoia sempervirens, assembly GCA_007258455.2. Classification (NCBI taxonomy): domain Eukaryota; kingdom Viridiplantae; phylum Streptophyta; class Pinopsida; order Cupressales; family Cupressaceae; genus Sequoia; species Sequoia sempervirens. The sequence goes on from VDFB02022222.1 coordinate 3,028, forward strand.
ATACTGTAATACCCTCCCTTAATGGTCATCCTACTAATTGCACCAAGCTTATCCCAAAATTTTACAAATTTATCCGGATTGAGAGACTTGGTGAGAATGTCCACAGTCTGATCCTAAGTTGGAACATACTGCAACATCACACATCCATCTTCAACAAGCTAGTGGATGAATTGACAATGAAGTTCAACATGCTTGGTTCGCTTGTGGAAAACTGGATTCTTAGCAAGCTTGAGTATCCCTTGATTATCACAAAACAGGGGTGAAGGCCTTGCTTGAGACATCTGCATGTCAACAAGCATCCTTCAAAGCCATACTGCCTCACATGTTGCCTTAACTGTTCCTCGATATTCTGCTTTGGTCAAGGAAAGAGCTATTGCTTGCTGCTTCTTGCTTGTCCATGTGATTGCACCTGTACCAAGGCTGAAATTATACCTAGAAGTGGAGTTCCTGTCATCAACTAAACTTGCCCAATTTGAATTTGTAAAGCCAACCAGCCTAGGATCTTTGCATCTGCTGTATAGAATGCCAAAGTCAGGTGTTCCTTTCACATATCTCAATACTCGATTCCCTGCAACCCAGTGTTCTGCCTTAGGGGCAGTCATGAAACGAGAAATGTAGCTCACAGCAAAACTGAGATTAGGTCTAGTGGCAGTAAGATAGATGAGGCTGCCCACTAGTTGCCTGAACGCAAACTCATTTACCACCGGTGAGTTTTATTTGGCTGAAAGTTTTAGCCCCTTCTCCTTAGGAGTGGATGAGATTTTGCAATCTTCCATCTTAAATTTCTCCAACTCCTGGCATACTTTGATTGAGAAATGAAGATACTGCCACTTGTCTGCCAAACTTCTACACCAAGACAATAGTGTAGGAGACCCAAGTCCGTCATCTCAAATGCCTGACACAAATTCAACTTGATTTGTTCAATCAAATGTAACCTACTACCAGTAATCATGATATCAAGAAGGATGATATCATTGCCAGTGTTCTTGACATACAAATTTGCATCTGAGGGACTCCTGTGAAACCCCTGGGCAACCAAGTACTTGTCAAACATTAGGTACCATGCCCTGGGTGCCTACTTTAGGCCATAAAGAGCCTTCAACAATCTACATACCTTGTGCTCTTTTCCTACAACCTTAAAACTAGGAGGTTGCGTCATGTATACCTCTTACTCCAAATCTCCATTGAGGAAGGCACTCTTCATGTCCATCTGGTGGACCTTCCAGCCAAATTGTGCTGCCATGGCTAGGACAAGTTGGATGGTGCTCATCTTTGTTGTGGGAGTAAAGGTTTCCTCATAATCAATACCTTCTCTTTGTGAAAACCCCTTAGCCACCAATCGGGCCTTGTATTTATCCAGTGTTCCATTAGCCTTGTATTTCACCTTGTAGACCCATTTGCAGCCAATGGGTTTCTTCCCTTGTGGAAGATTTGATATAACCCACGTGTTGTTCTTCAAAAGACTATGATGCTGAAAATCCATAGCCTTTTCCCATTTAGGTTTACCCTTTGCTTCCGAATAATCTTGGGGCTCATAAACACTCTAAACGTTGGCCATAAGAGCAAAGTTTACTGTGTTCTTTTTGCTCTTGCCTCTAGATCTTCCCTCAACGAGCTCATCATCATGAACATCACCAATGAGCTTCGCCCATTGTCATATCCTCGAAATTGTAACACCAAAATACAAAGTAAGGGAATACTAAATCAATATAAAAAATATAAATATAAAGAAATGCAATTTAAAATATCATTATAATTATAATTATCACCGATAATATTATAATTATAATAGTCAAATATAAAATATAAATATTAACAATATAATAATATTATAATTATAGTTATCAAACAATATTAATAATTTGACATTATTACGATTATAATTATTATAATAATAAAATATAACATATGAAACTAATATAGAAATAATATATTAAAACATATTATATATATATATATATATATTAAAAGAAATAAGGGCAGCGATCAAATAGATTACAGGGGATATAAGGAAGTGCAATACCGTTGATGCTCTTATTGATGCTACCACACCATTAAAGAGTAATCACCATAATTGCATGGCTACGTTTCTATATAAAACGAGGGTCAAAGCTATCAAGACCACATCAAAATATGTAGCGATGAAGGAATAAGGGTTTCATACTCAACATGATACACACATATCAAACATAGAAGTGCGACAAAGGCTACATTGGCTTAATTAATTATTGAAATATACTCTACCGTTAGGAATTGGAGGCTCTTCCTTACTGGAATGTATTAGAGCAGAAGTTCGGCATATAGGAAGATTATGAGGTTGCTAATATATTAAAGAAATGAAGTGGATATTTCAAACAAGCAATCTGCATACGAAGTAAAGTATTAAAGTCGTGGTCTCTACATTGTCGAATGCCCTTATCATGAATCAATGAATATATTGGCTTGAGATCCACTAGTACATATTATTGCAAATATCGGTTGATTGAGGAAATCAATTTAATTAAAGTCTGTTATAAGAGCAGCAATCTTTAACTGAGTTAAGATGGTAATTAGAACAACGATTCATCCTATTTTAGGAAAGCAGCGATCTCATTATGAGGAGGATTATGACTAAGTAAAGTAAAAGGATTAAGAGGTAGCTACTTGAGGCTGCAATTAATGTTTGAAAGGATGCACTCATCTCAGCAGTCACCTCCCTCTAGAAACATGACGTCTATTCCTATAGTTGCCCCTCTTGAGGGAAATATATAAAGAGGTATGTTACTATTCAAGAGGGGACTATGGAAGAGGGAAGTTGGAAGTTTAGGCATCTCTACTAGCAGATCAAGGTGCTCCTAGGGAGCCAACGATCATACAAGCAAGGCTGCATTAATTATTGCTATATATCAGATGCACAACCAGGAAGACAAGCCATATAAGCAAAAGGATTGAGATCAGAAACAACGATTATCATTGACCTCTATTTATCTCGGATTCACATGTACATTTTGATAAAGAAATCAGAGACAGTGAATGTCTTGGGATATCCATCTTTCATTTTCAAATCAATTATTGTTTCAAGTTACATATCAGAATTCATATCAGCATAGTATCCATCATCTTCAATATGCAAATCAAATAAACCCATCAGCATTAAACATTGAAGTTATATAATCTTAATAAACTAAGGTAAATATAGTGATTCTTGTCCTTGGGTTCTTGAGACTAAAGACAAATTTAAGTTAAGCCTATTGGGGACATTACACCCACCACTTAGGGTGAGGGGGAGATGCATCTTCTTCCAAATCAGGATGAGCATCATCATGACTTGGGCTGCCTGGAACAATACCATCTGGATGCTGATCCAGCTTATCTTGAGGAAAATCTGCTGGTATAGAATCTTGCCTAGGAGATTCCACAATGTTAGAATCATCAGAATCCCTCCCTGCTGGTACATGATCTTTCCTAGAAGATTCCACAATGCTAGAATCATCAGATTCCCTCCTTAGGTGGAGCTACTAAAAGGTTAGCTCCCAAATCCTTGGTATTCAGAGGCTGATCGTTAGTGCTTTTGATAGGAGAAGAGAGTAAAAAGGGCCCACTTTCCTCATCAAACACAACATCCCTGCTGAATGTCAAACAATTAGTGGCCACATCAATCAACCGATAGGCCTTGTGATTGTCACTATATCCTTTTAGCATCAACTTCTGGCTCTTGGAATCCAGCTTGATCCTCTTGGCATCTCAAATCCAAACATACGTAGTTGAACCAAACACTCTGAGATGAGTGATTCTTGGTTTCCTCCCAGACCATGCTTCCTCTGAGGTCATCTTCTTGACGGCCTGTGTGGGAGACCGGTTAAGAAGGTATACTGCAGTATACATTGCTTCAGCCCAAAACTTCTTGGGAACATTTCTGTTCTCCAACATACAACAAGACATTTCTGTGATGGTACAATTCCTCCGCTCGACAACGCGATTTTGCTGAGGGGTATAGGGTGTGGTAAGCTGAAGCTTAATAGCGTGTTGAGCACAGAAGTCGGTGAACTGGTTGGAACAAAACTCACCCCCATTATCTCACCTAAGAGTTATGATTTGACATCTTGACTCTTTTTCAACTAATGCCTAAAACTTCTGAAATTCATTAAACACTTGTGACTTTGCCTTGAGAAAATACGCCCACATTTTTCCTACTAAAATCATCGACAAACAAGAGGAAATACCTGTCACTAGTGACCGATGCAGTATTCATTGGTCCACAAACATCTGCATGAACCAGCTGTAGAACCTTGGATGCTCTCCAAGACTTTACATTTGGAAATGGAGTATGATGCTGCTTCTCGGCTTGGCAAGCTCTGCAAACACCATGTGTCCGCTATTGAATCTCAGCTAAGCCTTTTACTGAATTCTCTCAAGCCAATTGAGAAAGGTAGGCAATGTTGAGATGCCCATACTGTTGATGCCAAAGAGTGTTGATATATGAACTCCTCGCAACCAGCGCATGCTCCAGAGGATCTCCAGTATCAACCAGTCGATACAATCCATGATTCTCGAGCCCAATTGCCACAGTTTTCTTGGACTCGTCAACAATTCAACACTTGTGTGAACTGAAAATGATGTCCAACTCCGGACTGTGTCGCATAATTTGACTCACCGAGAGCAGATTGAACTCCATGCCCAACACATAGTATACATTGAGAAATATTAAATTTCTCCCACTAGATGTGATTTGAATGTTGCCCTTGCCGACAACTCTCCTGTTTGTAAAATGTTGAGAAGCTCTAGAATCGATGTACCATGCAAATGATTTGACACGATCTGCAGATGATTTGACACGATCTATTAGTCGTTTGGCCATCAATGCATAAGAGGTATACTCCTTTTCAGACTGCATAGATGCCATCCCTCCCGTTTTCCAAAAGCACAAAAAACGAGGTAAAAGGTTGTGTTCAGCTGGCATGAATCCCAAGACAATTACCTAGCACAACTCCCACGATTTTAAAAAAAAAATCCTCTAAAATAGAGGCTCAAAAAAAGCAAGATTTTTTCAGAAAAAACCTTCAACAACTTAGAAAAGTAAGTTTTCTTTAGAAAAAAACCTTCAAAAAACTCTAATGATCAGCAATCTTCAAAAATCCTCATAAATTCGCTTGGTTTTCTGCAAAAATTCATCACAAATAAATCTGGCAGAAACTTGTGAAGAAGAAAATCCCGTGTTGAAAATGAGAAGACCCACGAATTGGAAACTAGACGATTTTAGCAGAGAAATGTCACAAAATTGTTGGAAATCGCAATTTTCAGAATCCTAGATAAATCCCGTCAAAAAATTCACGCATTGCAAGCCTAGGTCATGATGCCCACAAACCAGAAAATTGCATGCAGGAGGCGTGCCAAAACTCCACGAACTCACAAAAATCTGCAGAAAAAAATGCAAAAAATTGTTGCTCAGAAAAAAAAAAACCGGGACACCCAGAAAAATAAACCCGTGTTTTTTCACATAAAGCCATCGACAAAGAAACCCGCAAATAGAGAAAATGCCTCCAAGAAATCCCGCTTTTTTTTTCGCAAATAAACGAGACGCGATTTCATCCAGACAATCCACATGATTTCATGCACACAGAGCTGTGAAAACCAGCATAAACCTTCGAGAAAAATCCTCATGTGATTTCTTGTAGAAGAAGCCCTCAAATCTGTAGAAGAAACCCTTTGATTTCTTTGAAAAAATTGGTTCACAAAATCTCTACCCAAAAACCCTCAATTTAAAAAAAATCGGAAAAAACTTTTGAGAATTTAAAAAACTTCAGGTAATCAGCCATGAATTTTTATTGCTCAAAAGATTCGCCAAAAAGAGCCTAAGCTCTGATACCATGAAATGATAATTGATTTTTGATATTCGTTATTTACAAAGGAGGGGAATACTCCTTACATAATACAATACAAGACGATGTTTCTAAAAGGAAACAGTCGTTAACAAAAGTAATTAATAGAAAGTTACTAAAAACTAACCGAAGCAAACTACTGACTAACTAAAAGCTAAGGTGACCATTAAATATTACAAAAATACTTTAATACAAATTTTCTACATTCTAAATTACATCATTCATATGACAAAATTATGCAAAAAAATTGTGAATAAATATCATGTTGTATATAGGAGCATGAAAATAAACTATTGTAAGGACACAACAACACATGATATACATAAGGGAGCAGAGCAGCATTTAGATTGATTTAAATTCATAGATAAGAGACGATATTTCTAGAAATGACATTATTTTCAATATTGGAAATTGTAATGCTAATATCCAATGACTGCACAATGCATTGTAAATCAATATGGGAAGAAAATGTGAGATCATTCAACGATTAATAAAACATGTACACATAGATTCAACCATGATAGGTCTTTCTGGTGACAGCAATGCAAACATTCCATGTGCAACCAACAATTATGCCCTTTTTTCTTACCAAGCAGAAAGAAAGAAATGATATTTTTAATAAAATTAATGTTCACAAATGACCAAAAATAGCTCAAAGGGACTGGAAAGTATAGCAGGTACAATAGCAAAAACCTAGGGTGAAAAAGGGCCCTAGACATGAAGCAAGAAAGGAAAAAAAAAGAAGCGAGAACAGACAGAACATGGGGGTTAACCTGAAAGAGTGTAACCCACCAAAAAGTAAAAATTATAAATAGAATAGTGGGGGAAGAACCTTGCAAAGTGGTAGAAACAGAGGAAGACCACCCAGGTGGAGAAACAAAAATCCTTAGGTGTGAATGTTCAGTGGCTTGTCTAGTCACCCATACGAAACTTATCTTTCGTGCTTCCTTTTGTCAGATTTGTTTTCATTTGACTCTTGATCTTGTCTCAATCCAGTCAATTGTGGTCTTCCCAATCAGTTTTCAAAGTCATCTCGTCATGGTCTTTTCCTCTAAGAACTTCTGTAGGGATAGGAAGATGATCATCAAGCCTGATAAAACAAATAATGGCATTCAAAGAAGAGCATGCAAGAGCAGAAAATGATGAGGTTCCTGTTCAATGGTGACCATGGTGAAAGAAAGAGGACAATGGAATAGCTAAGGAATGAGGTCTGTATCTACATGAACAAGACTTGGTGCATATTTTGTTTGGCCTAATCATGGAATTTCACCACCTAATCAGCAAAAATGGCAAAGGTCTAAGTGAATTCCTCCAAAGAGGTCAAGGTACACAATTTGGTTGGCCAAGCCGCCAAACCATGCTTTTATTCTGTGGGCACACATTTTGGTTTGCATTGCCAATCGGTTCCTCCACCCAAGTCTCTTGCAAGGTAGCAAATGATTAAGTGATGTGTGCCACAGTTTGAATGAAAGAGTTTAAGTAGCACGGAACACTTTAGAGGTGGCATTACCACATGAGAAATCTGCCTAATAGCTCAAAACAAGGCAATGTTATAAGTGTGCCCATCATAGTGAAGGAGGAAAACAAATCAGATGGTGGTTCACTTTTGATTGGTAGAAACCATAATAGGAAACTTCAACTAAAGCTGGGAAAACAGTTTAGTAAAGCATGCCAACATATTGAAGGGGAGAGCAACATTAAAAGGTGTTATACCGAATCCAAAACTTGATTGTGCTACATAAAAAAGCCTTCATTATAAAAAAATGATCATTTGTGTGACAAAGTTGATGTTGGAAATAATTGTTTTTGGTCAGGTTGCGTGTCATTATTTTATTGTCAAATCTTTGTAGATTGATGTTGATTTTAATTTTTAATTGATGTTTTAAAATTGTTATTGTTATTGTTAATTATGAATTGATAATTGATAGTCAAAAATTAAAAAATAGAAAAAAAAGCATCAGCATCCAAGTCAAAGAATCATCCAAGAAAAGTAGTAGTGGTCAAATTAGATAAGGACAAAAAGAAAAGAAAAGTGAGGTTATTGCCAAAGATAATGAAGTCAGTAAAAACTCTTGTTCCATAAGGATGTGTCCCCCTCCAACCCAAACAAGCATTTTCAGGATGGGGATGTTTTAGTGACATGGTGACTTGGGGAAAATGCCCCTTTCTGTCCCACCATTGCCACCATGTATGTTGTGATGTTTTCAGATGCCACCCTATTTTGGAGACCATCGTTGAGACACCAAGATGTCCTTGAGATACTTAGGGGAACCCAAGTGTCTCTTGACTGCACTCAAGACTCCTAGGTCTCCCTCATCGTAGATCAGTTAAAAAGTCAATTTCAAAATATAAATAAATAGTATCTTGAATCTTCGATGGTCTATGGGCTTCATCCACACTCTAAATAGTCACAAAGAACTTATAAATAGGTATCTAGTCTCATTCCCAATCACTCCCAAGTTTCAACAACAAGATTGAAAGTTGCAACAAGTTGCAACCCTTGCAAGAGGGAGAAAGATTGCAAGGGAGGGCATTGGGAAGAGTGAGACTAAGAGTAAGTGGAAGAGCAAGTGCAAAATCTTCATTAATCAATCATTGAGTCAACACATTCTTCAAGCATCACGGTAAGCTTTGGCCCTTAATGATAGTTTTTTTTTTGTTTTTTTCAATTTAGTAATTTTTGTTGACTATTTTAGTGACTAATTTAGGCACTACAGGTTTACATTATTACAATTTAAATTTTAGTTTTACAAATGATCAAATTTTTAATTTTTGAATTTTATAACAGTATGTAGGTGTAAAAATTTATTTGTTAATTTATTTATAAATATTTTCTTTTGCAAATTTGTTTAGATATTTGAATAAAAATAAAAATTTACAAGTCAAATTAGGATTTCACCTTTTGTGCATCCTTTGCTTTTCACACTTCATGTGACTTGAAGTAAGAAAAACAAAAGGAAAATCCTTGTTTGATGAAGGTTGAAGAACAATGATTCATATTTTTGTGTATCTTTTTCTTTTGCGCTTCGTGTGACTTGAAGTAAGAAAAATAAAAATAAAATCCTTGTGTCTTGAGCTTGTGCGTAATTGGATGACATTATGACATGTATGGTAACCATAAATTTTATTTCTTGCAGTGTCACTATGAGTTCTACTTCTCACAACATGCATGGTGAAAATGATTGGGAAGAGCCTATGGGAGTTTAATCAAAGACTTTAAGTACAAATGTGGGGGGATGAGGCAACTAATTCTATTGGCAATGCACATTTTAGTTGCCCTTCCAAATTATTAGAGGATTTTGCTAAGGCTTCCTTTGATAAGAAGTTGCCTTTAAAAGAATCGGCAACTAGATTGCAAGCAAAACTTGGGGCAAGGGTGGTGTTGATGTGATTTTTATGACCGCACCAATCAGCAGAATAAAGTATCCTACGGCTACTCCATTCTCTCTTGATCAAAGTATTCCGTACGCTAAGATTGCGAGAGAGATCGTATGTTCAACTCCAAGGTTCCTTCAATTTTCCATGCCTTAGAGAATTTTCTTGCCTCCTCAACTTGCAAGGGCGCATTCAAGAGGTGTTACTTCCAATGTATTGCCTTAGTCAAATTTCAATCACCCTCTCCTCTCCTTGGGCGCATATAGGGGGTCAAGCTTCAAGTTTACACACCTTAGAAACATTTCTAACTCTTCCTCCAAGTCAAGGCGCACATGAGGGGTCTTGCTTCAAGTTTTCATTGCCTTAGTCAAATTTTCATGGATTTCCTCTTCAAGGGCACATTCAAGGGTAGAAGCTTTCATTTTCAAGGACTTAGTCAAATTTCCAAGTATCTTTCTCTCCAAGGGCGCATTTGACATGGCTAGCTTCCATTTTCCATGCCTTAGAAAAATCTCCAAGCTTCCTCTCTCTTCAAGGGCGCATTTGGCATGGTGGACTTCAAATTTCAACACCTTAGTTAAATTTTTACCTTCCAGTCAAGGCTAGGGCACATTTGATGCTTTGAGCTTCCATTTTCCACCACTTAGTGAAATTTCATCTATCCTCCTCCTAACTAAGGCGCATTTCACCCATGGAGCTTCCAATTTTCCAGCCTTAAACAAATTTTGAGCTCTCCCAGGTTGCTAAGGCGGATTTGAGGAGGGCTACTTTCAATTTCATCAGACTTAGATGAATTTTCCAGCTTTTTTTGTTTGACTTAGGGTGGATTGTTCATGATGCCCTCAGCTTGCCCTAACCTGCTATTTTTAGAAAGTTTCACATTCTTTGCATTTTAAGTTGATTTCTAGCTCTGAAAGGCTTGATTTTCGCTTTGCCTCGATCCTCGTGATGTGACTGAACTGTTGGCACTTGATGTTTGCATGCACTTGCTATTTTTAGCAACCTGCTAAAAATAGTAAGTGCTCAGAATGAGCTCAAATTTTGCGAGTGGATTGCCTGAAGGACGTTGATTGTGACTGGATGCTGCTTCCGTGTAACCCTTGTGTTTCGCCCTACTTTTTAGGAAACCCTAATTCCTTTTGCATGCATGTCTGCTAAAAATAGTAAGTGTCTAGTTTTCAAACCTCTGCAACTCTGTTTGATCTGAAATTCGCTCCATGGGGTCCTCATCACTTGCTGGACTTGCTCACACTGGTGCCTTGCGCTGACCTGCTATTTATAGCCGTGTTTCAAAAGTGACTTATTATAAATAGTAAGTGCTCAGATCGCCTTCAAATTTTACCAGTGGACTCCTTGGAAGATACTGATCGCGATGGGATACATTGGTTTTTGGAGATTCTGGCGTTTGATCCCTCATTTTGGGTCCCGAAGCTAGAAACCCTAATCTGACTTGCGTGTTGCTCAAAAGATCTCCGTTTGACCCCGTTTCTATTGCATGTCGCTGTGTTCATGATGCTGAAGTGCTAGGCAGCTGCCAGAGTGATCCTGCTAAAAATAGTAAGTGTCTGGAAAAGTGACCAACCTATTGCCGGATGAGTTTGCATGTCACACTGCTCGAGAGTTCTCAAAAAACCCAGAAAAACCCAGAAAAATGATCAACATGCAAGTACTGGCTAAAAATAGCAGGTTCCTGAAAAGTGATCAACTTTGCTTGCATGTTACCTCGTTGTGTAGCTCTTGGAAAACCCATAAAGAATATCCCGACATGCGCTGAGATATCCTGCATACAAACCCTAAAAATAGCCCTTGAAGCCTAAATCATTGAAAGCCATCATCTCATTTTGCATGTTATATCACCGTGAAGGTCTTGAAAAACCCACAAAGAATCTCCAGGCAAGCATCTGAAAGTCCAGCATGCAAACCCTAAAAATGGCTCCTGAAGCCCATGACTGCTAAAAATAGCAAGTTCTCCGTTTCAGCCCAAAATTTGCAAGTGATGAGTTCTAAGTGTTCTAAGTGCAGTTTAGTTGTCAAAATTTGAAAATCCCAAAGAAAATAGGCCCCAAATTGGCGCTTGCTAGAAATAGCAAGTTGTCAGAATTCAGTGAAAATTCAGTGGGAGCCTGCTTGAAGCATCCTAAAAGTAGTGCTAAGCTCGGAATTCGATTAGCCGACTCAATTTGATCTCAAAGTGGCTTGAAGATTGAAAACCCTAATTCATCAGAAAGCCCTCTAGACTTGGCCAAAATTCAAATTTAGGTCAAATGGCAAGTACATCACTAGACAGAAAGAACCAATAGAGAGAAAGACCCAAAACCAAAGCCAAAAGATGGGAATGGAGCAAAAATTAGGGGGTCCCCGTTTTGAATGGGGTGATGTGTGAAAAGGTCACAACAGGTGGGAACTAGGCTATGGACATGTCATTTTTGTCAACTTGAATTTCAATGTAGCATTAGAAGAGTTAATGCACACCTTTATGTTAGAGGCAAATTTGTAAGAGTATGTAAGTGATTGTCACTTGTAAAAAGAATTGAAATAAATAGATTGTGGAGTTATGTGTTGGCGTAACAACTAACACCTCTGGAGTATGAGTTGGTACGGACAGCTATGCATACTACGCAATGAGTGCTCTTCAAATTAGGAGGGGAAGCTCCCTCATTGTGCTTGACAAAAGTACTTGAAAAGGGAAATAAACTAAACTATATCCTGTCTTTTTGTCTCAGTTGTAAGAGGTACAAGGCTTTCTCGAAAACTCTATACGTTGCAGCTAAGTATTTTCTGGTTTCGCAGATTACTAACTAAACTAAGCTAATTACTTGAAATCTATCCAGTTTCCTCAAGAAAACAGAGCATGAGGAAATGGAGCAGGGATGACTATCTGACGATAAACAAGTATAGATTCTCAACTTGAAGGCAAGGTGGCACATCTATCAGCTCAATCTAAACAAGTTTATTATTCACAAAACACCATACGATAAACAAGAACGGATTCTCAACTTGAAGGCAAGGTGGCACATCTATCAGCTCAATCTGAACAAGTTTATTGAACACAAAACATAATCGATCTAACTAAGGAAAGAATTCACCATCATAATTGCATGAAACCCAAGTGGCATAACAATTTATTATAACAGTAAATACGCATGAACAGATACAAATCGAGCAATATTGAAGGCAAGGTAGGCACAACATATATTCCTCTCTCGTGCAAAAGTTATGTACAAATGAGCAAAAGCTCTTATTTATAGACATCAAAAGGTGTAGGGAACCCTAAAATTACCTTGATTCAACTACAGTCTTGCAATGCATGCAAGATTTATTACTAAACCCTAATAAAGTAAACTATACAGTTAACTGGAAAGTTACCATCAGTTAACCGAAACATTTAACCTAAATGGACAATGTGTAAGCATGCACGTCCTTATTGAAAGCAAAGTTAACTGGAACACTACCTTCAGTTAACTGGAAAACCCTAATCCTAACTCCTATGAAGATAACTCCAAGGAAGAGATATGCATGTATGAAGTCAGCAAGTGAACTCAAGATTGAAAGTTGAGTTAACTGCTGCTCTTGATTCTATCCTCGAAATTAACTGCAGGTTCCAACTGGCAGATCACTCCATGTCATCTTGGTCTAACACCTCGACCAAGAATTCATCAATCACACTGTCTTCTGGAACTTTAACACTGTCCAAAACAACAATTTGTTTCTTCAATTCTCTGTCACTGTCCTTGATTGTATGCATGCACTCTCTGACATCTTCAGCCGCCTTCTTGAAACTAGCTGAAATAATTGAAATGTTTTCCAACTTAGCCGCCACAGGATCTCCTTCAAGGTTATCACGAATCAGCTTCTCAAACTCAGCTTGTACTTCATTCAGTGCAATATACGTGCCATCTTCAAGAAGGTAATGACACGGAATCTGAACAACAAAACCACTGACAAGTGCAAGAGCTCCGACAACATTATCTTTCAATGAAAACAACTTGGTAGAGATCTTTTCACATATCTCCATTTTGAAAAGGTTCTGCTCCTTCCAAGTGAAAACCTTGTCTCTATCTTCATCAATCTCCAAGGCATCATATGCAACAGACAACTGAGATACAAGAACTCGATCCTTGGCCAAACTCTCTGCAACTGAAATTTCGAGCAGCTGAATGCCTTGATGAAGTTTATGTGCATCACTCCTCAACTGGTACAAATCCACAAGAAGACGCCGACCTGTAGTAATTAAGCCTTCAATCCAGTTATCCAAAAGTCTGCCATGATTGACTAACTGATCCAACTTTCGTTGTTCTGCAGGTGTATTTTGTGGAAGCACAGGTGCTCTACTCGAATTTCCATGGACAAGATCAGAGATATATTGACGGTTGACTGTTCTTAGCTTTAAGCAGTGCCTTATCTTCTCCATCCTTCATGATGTGTTCTTCAAGATTATTGGTGACAATCTTAAGAAGGCTCACATCTATCTCTCGAGTGGTCCTGCCAAGATTTGCCTTGGTGAAAGTAAAGTCACCGACTTCAACTTCATCTAGGCTCTTACCCTCTGGAGGAGTAGCAACCTCTATAACAATCTCTGACTTTGGAGTCTTCTCGATATGCACTTGCTTCTTGATTTTCTTGTTTGACCTCTTCTGATAAGGCTCACCGAACTCAGATAAATGAAGATTGTATGAAGGTTCTCACCTTTGTCTCCCCAAACTTCTCTCTAGCCAACAAGACTGAACAATATTATCAATTCGAGGAGAAAGAGATCCTAATGTATCAACCTGTGGTGGTTCGGTTGTCTCTGATCCTACTCGAACTGGCATCTCAGGCTCTGAATCTATATCAATAGGCTGCACATGTGGTGAACTAGGAGGTGAAACATGAGGCTCAGCATGAATGACTGTCTCCACTGGGATCTCAGGTGCATTCTCAACTTGCTTCTACTTCCTTTTACTAGTAGTCCTCTTTCCTGTGTTTCCACTGAGTCTAACTCCTTCAGGTGGCGTTACAATAGCCTTGACCCGAGGCCTTGATCTCGAAGTAGAAGGTAATGAAGAAAAATTCATTGGCGGCTCTGCTACAGGAACTTACTTTCGCCTTCGTTTGCCCTCCAAGAATTGCTTGCTGGTCTTGATAACTGATTTAGACACATCTTCAATAGAAGTATTCTCCTTAGCATACCAATCTGGTGAGTGAAGTGGCTGCCGAGCAATTTGATCCTTGACATATGAATTGAGAAGAACCTCTCCATCGTCATCTGATAGACCATCAACATCCTTTAATAGATAATCAGAGAGCTGAGTGATAGTGAGTCTACAATAGTGACGACGACGAACCTCGAATTCATCTTCACAATTAGCCCAAAAATCTTCAAGTGCTGGCTCATGTGCAATCCCTCGCTCTAACCTGGCTGCATAATGACCCAAAGGATCATAGGAACGCCTCTCAGTATAAAACTTGAGTTTGAATCTTTCCATCTCAGTTGACATATGCTTGGCAATTGCTGCAGTTCTGCATGTGAAAATGCCCAATCTGAATGAAAAAGTAGCTGCAAACTTATGACGACTGCGAAGAAAGGAATGAACGTGCTGCATCTGTCTGAGAAACTCCATGAAGATGATCTTGTTTGAAGGATACCTCGGTAACATCAAAGGCTCTCCAACATAACCATAAACCTGGATGTATGTGAAAGTAGGGAATTGGATAAACCAATCTGCCCAAGTCTCCATTGCTGATTTTGCTTCGGCAGAAATAGGATGTGCATTTCGTTGTCAAGATCTTTGACTGTCCTCATGGAAAAATGATCATTCATTGCTCGGAAATCTTGTTTAGATTTATAAAACTCCAACTGAGAAAAGTACTTGTGAACACGCTGAACACCGAGAGTGCCATTAGTTTTTAAGTGTCTATAGCTGCCTTGAAATGCAACTAAGTAGACCAAGTAAGACACCATATGAAACTCATGAAACCTGAGAAAATCAGTAATCTGCTGATGTAGGCAATCACTAATCAACATAGCCCAGTCAAATTGTTCTGTGCCATCAAGAATTCTGAAATGATGTAAAACATCCAAGGTCGGAAAGTGCTAGCATCTTCTTGACCTGTAACTCGATTGAGCAAAGTTATCAAAACAACAACCTCGTCCTTGAATTCACCACGACCAACCTTTTTAGGCATGTTAGTCTTTTGAACTTTCAACCATCTCTGAGCCACCTTTCTCTGTGAACGTTCTTGATCTCCATCCCATATTTTCTCACAGGTTTCAATAACCACAGTAAAATTATCTGAACGAGGAGGAATAGCAAAGCATTTCTCTATATCCTTTGGCTTAAGATTGTAGATAACTCTCCCATCAGCTGATTTGATTTGTCGTGAAGACGAGTCATAAAGCTTGATGCAAGCAAGAACAAACTCGAGATCAAAAGTGGTGACGGGAATAGATGCCGCTGCCAGCAACTCGGAACGTTCAAGATTTCTCAATGAATTGCTGCTAACACCCTCCAAATTGCTTAGGTTAACCACTGGATAAACATGACTTAAGTCCGTGTCAGAAGTTCTGACAAAATCATGTATAAGAACCGATTTGGTCCTATAATCAATGAGATTGAACTGCATTTTGAAAATGAAGACTTTTGACTGTAAAGTCGAATATATTCGGACAACTTTCTAGAAAGGCTGAAAATCTTGAACAAGGCTAAAAATAGCCTATGGCTGGAAAAATTTCTGAATTTTTTTTGAAACGTGGGTTTTGTGCAGAATCAAATTCTAAGACAACCCAGATAGCTCGATTCTCAAAAAGATGTGTTTTAGGCCCACATGCAAAGAGATTTTCGGAAAAGAGCACAGAGCTTCAGAATGAAGGTTGCGAGGCAATTTTCTTGAAAAAATCTAAGACATGGGTTTCACTACAAATGCTGAAGTATGCGAACCCAGATGATCAAACTCTGAAAATATGTTGAATTTCTTTGACATACGAAGAAAGTACCTAAGATGAGAAATAAAAGAAATAAGACAGAAGAAAGAAGGTTTTATTTGCTCTGCTTCTGTAGAATTCGCCTATCTCTGTTTTGAATTCGATGAAACCTGCATGCAAATTGAAAACAAAGTTTGGAATATTCTTCTTCTGGACAAACTGAATCTGTTGCTACGAAGAACGTTGAAATCTGACACCTGTAGCACCTTCAAATCACTGCTTGCTCAAGAAGAATGTATTTCTCTAAGCTTGGGATGAAGAATAATGGACGCCTAAGTCTAAATAAATAGACTTTCATCACTAAAATTCGTAACAAATACATGCAAACTTAAAAATGGCGCTTGAATTGTGATTGGACCTCAAAAAACCCACGCCTAGCCAATGATTGGCTCTCAATTCAGTTAACTGAAGACTAAAATGCCCTAAATAAAGTGCCATGCTTTAAGACTAAAAGTAGACTTCAATTGTAAAATCCATTTAAAACATCATGCATATTAAACTTCATTTGACAAGTCCATTTTGAAGTCGCCATACTTGAGAACTCAAAATCCACGCTTTAAATCTTTAGTTAGAAAACCTAACTAAGGCGTCCACTTTAGAAACTAAAGTTAAAATCCATAATGAAGCGCCAACTTCACAAAATCTTCACAAAACTCAAATATGCGCCATGCATTAAAGCTCAAGTTGATTTTTAAACATGTACTTTAGTTAAGTGGACATGCAAAACAGTAACTCAACATGCAAAGTCAGTTAACTGAACATGCAAATTAGTTAACTCAACATGCAGAACTGACAAAGCATTCAACATGCCAAAATGTTAATTGGAGATGACAACCTAGAAATCGTTCTCTTCAACTGAAAGTCAAAATTCAAATATTTTACAATATTCAAAATTCCTCTTTTAGGCGCACGTGATTTTAAGTTTGAAAAACCATCTTTGACTTTTGGCGTTTTTCTCCAGACTTAGCCATTTTTCATGAAAACTGAAATTTGAACCTCCTTCGGAACCTCTGTTCAATCCCTGATACTGGCTGACTGACCTCACCGATTGACTGGCTGACAGGTGCATTGCATAGCAGGACAAAAACTGATCAAAAGATTCGTTGAGATTGCAGGCCATAAAACTAAGATCGTAAGGCTCAAAAATCCAAGCGCCCTTTTCAAAAGCTGCTCTTTTTCTTAGACTTAGTCAAAAATTCTCCATCTTCAACTCATACGAAGGGAAAAGCAAATCCTCCATAACTTCTGACTGGCAAAGTTTCAGGACTGGCTCACTGGCTCATTGTGGAGCTGACTTCATTTCACATGACAACTACAAAGGCACATTTCTTCAGAAAACATCATTTGGGGGGTGAAAAACAAGGGCGCGTTTTTGAAAAGATGTTCTTTTTCCTCCAGAGATGGCCATTTCTGGAACTGACCAAAATAACACTAAAACTCCAACTGCAGGCTGACAGGTCATCTTCTGATCTGACAGAGAGAGGCAACGAAAAGTTGGACCTAACACGGACAAGCTGAATATCTGAGATTACCAAAAAGAAGGCATTAAAGGCTTCAAAAGCTCAGGTGCCTTTTTGAAAAGGTGCTCTTTTGCTTTTTCCTTGATATTTTGACCAAGTTTTGACCCCATGTTTGACCTCTGGCTCAAGCATTTCAGCAACTCAGATTCACCCACTGACGGATGCATTGCGAAGCCTGAGCAAATGTGAGACAAACATCTCGGGTGGCATTTAGTCAAAAACCTTCATTTGACACCTCAAAAAGATGCGCTTTTTTCAAAAGCTGCTCTTTTCTCTAGTGTTAGCCAATTTGTCGTTTCTCTCATTTTCCGCTATATCTTCCATAACTCGAACAAAACAGGTTCGTTTGACAGGCTTGATAGCTCGTTGCGAAGCTCACATGGTGTCGGACAAATGTCTGCTGGAGGTGACAAACCCTAAAAATAGGATTTGAGCCCCTAAAAGATAGGGCGCCTTTTTGAAAATATGCTCCCCTCTCTAGAGATAGAAAAATTTGACGATTTTCCTTCAGATTTTCACTTTTCTTGAAATTCCTCAGTAACAGACTGACACGAAACTGACACAAGCTCCATATTTGAAAAGCCCAAAAATGACCTTCTGACATCACTTTAACAAGATTAAGACTCAATTAAGCAAAATGCCTTAGTGAAGCAAAAAAATTGGTTTGGTACAACATTATGTTGATGACCAAAGTTTTGTACTTGCCGCTTTGTCATTGAGGGCTCCTACTCCTAGTGCTAGGACTGCCCTAGATCCATGAGTTTCAACTTGTTCTACTTCTACTTTTCAATCTAGTTTAGGGGCAGTTGCAATAGAGCCTAAGGGGACATGTAGAATGACCACTAGTGATGCTGCAAGCACAATGGCTGAGTTATTTAATGTGCAAAATGGGGATGAGACAGATGATGCCATTGGTAAATTTTTCTTTGCCAATGGGATTCCATTCAATGTGGCTCACTCTCCTTATTATAAGGAGGTTGTGGCAAAAATAATTAGAGTAGGACCATCATATTGTCCATTAGGGGAGACAACATTGACGACAACAATCTTGAATAAGAACTATTTGAATATTAAATATTCAAATGGAGGGAAAGGTCACTAGTGGATGTAGCATAATCATGGATGGGTGGACGGATATCAAGCATTTTCCACTCATCAACATCATCATGCCTTGTGGATGTTAAAAGTTATTCTATTCTATGCTATGTACAATGGGCCCTTATTTCCTCAGGGCTATCGATTGTTCATGGCACCACAAGGATGCTGATTTTCAGTTCCATATTCTTAGAGATGTTATTGAGGAGGTTGGACTAGAGAATGTGGTGTAGATATTGACAAATGCAACATGTGTGTGCAAAGCTATAGGAAAATTGATTGAGGCAGCCTATAACCATATTTGGTGGACTCTTTATTGTGCATATGCCATGAATAATGCATTGAAGGGCATGGGAAATCAAATGAATCGAAGAGGTGGTTAATGATGCTCGAGATGTGTAGATGTTTATTTGCAACCATCATGCTTCATGTGCACTCTTTAGGACCTTCTCTAAGGATTTTTTGAAACCTATAGAGACTAGTTATGCTTCATTCTTAATTCTCTTGTAGAGGATGCTTGAGTTGCAAGAGGCATTGCAACTAATGGTCATCATAGCAGAGTGGAATTGGTGGCCCATTTCTAAGTCAGGGCAAGGGAGGAGGGTGAAGGATGTGGTGAAAAGTGACACTTTTTGGGTTAATGCAAGATAAATTTGTAATATACCAGACCAATTTTTTTGTGCAATTTCACACTATTTACTTGGCATGCATTTTTCATACAGCTTGTATGCAACCGAGTATTCTGAATTTGTGTTTAGGACCACTTGGGAAAATTCATTCAAACCTTTAAACATAATTTCCGTACACAATTTCAACTTAACATTCACTAGACATTTAGTAATATATCAAGAGTTGCATTCATCATACATAAGACTAAAACCACATATTACAGCTATTGCAATACTTACAGTAATTCAATTTATTTTCAATATTTTTAGGAAATATATTTCATAAATTTCTGGCCTCTTTGTTTGGCTTCAGGATTTATAGTGTGACGGCTCTCTTCAGCTATTCCCAAGCCCCTTTGAACTCCCCTCTTTCGAACTGTACAGTGCTAATCAATGGTACGACTACATGCTTAATGAATGTGTTGGAGAACAAATAAATTTTACTTCCCTATTCAAAATGTTGCGCTAACCAAGGAAGCTAAATAGGATAGGAATGAGGTAATAAACTTGTTTGGAAGAATTGATTCTACCTTACAAGGAAAATATGAATTACGATGCTTTTCTTCCCTTGATCACTGCGACTCTAAACAAAGGCTACAACTATTAATAAAGGTGATGACTCCACTTGTAATTATTTGTACGATGCTGATTTCCCCTTTTGCATCGACTACACAAGAACATTAATTAAAACGTTTGCTGACTTGGGTGCCCCTCACAAGCATTTCAACTTCTTTTAAAAATGTACGACACAAAATATAATATGAGTCCATAGGAATGAAGTATGATTGACATGAATATAATTGGTACGACTGGGAATGCAGCTACCAGTAAAATATTAACCTTATTCAATTCTGTACTTTGTAAATCCTTCCAAACACTGAAATTCATCTTGGTACAAGACTTAACGAATTTAAAAAAGACTTCAACTGATAAATCCAATGCAAAAAATCTGACTGATCTCTTTAGCAACCACCAAAACCAATCTGCCCACCTCGTCCAAGGGTGGAATCTCCAGTGAAGATGTAACATGCTGCCTTAGTGCCTTTTTGAGGCATGATACTGGAAACACATTATGGATCTTGCTACTTCCCCCACTCTTTGAACAATCCTGTAAGGGCCATAGAAGTGAGGTTTTAACTTTTCTGCACCACTTTTCTTCAAGGAAGATTGTTTGTAGGGTTAAAGACACAAGAAAACCAAGTACCTTAGAGCTTTGCTTTAGTTTGTGCTTGTCTGCATATATGTTTTGTTGATTCAGGGCACTCAAAAGATATCCTTAAGAAAGGATGTCCTAACTCTCTTGGATCCAATCCTTAGCTTTGGGAGCCCTACTATCACCGAAAGCTCTGAAAGGAGTCATCCCAATTGACATGTGATAGGTGTTGTAACAGTGTTCACCCAAACCACCTGATCCAAGGCTTTTGCTGCCCCGCTACATAGTGACACAAATATCCCTCAACCGATTTGTTCACAATCTTTGTTTGGTCATCTGTCTGAGGGTGGTAACTGGTGCTGGGGGTTAACTTGGTGCCAACTAACCTGAATAGCTATTGCCAAAAAGCATTGAGGAATCTGCTATTCCTGTCACTGACTATGTTTCTTGGCAATCCATGGAGTCTGGACACCTCCTTGAAAAACAATTCTGCAACTTGTGGTGCCTTATACTTTGATGTGATAGCAAAGAAATGTGCAAAATTGGTCAACCAATCAACTACCACAAAAATACAATTAGTGCCTTGCACCTTTAGTAGACCAGCAATGAAGTCCATAGACACGCTCTCTCATTTCTGCTTTGGAATAGGCAATGGTTGAAGGAGTTTGGCTAGAAAGGTATGTTTTGACTTGTTCTGCTGACAAGTCATGTATTCTTGAACATGTCGCAAGACATCATCCTTGAGGCCCCTCCACGAGAATCTCTCTTTGACCTGCTTGTAAGTTTTAAAATATCCTGGATGTCCTGCCAATGGTGTATTGTGGATGGCTCTCAAAATCTTCTCCTTAAGCTTTGACTCAGGAACCAAGTAAATTCTGTCCTTGTAGTAAATAATATCATCTACTACCTTGTATCTGTCATCCTGAGTTTTCCCATCCATAATCTCACATGCAAATGTGAGCCTTCCAATCAGCTGAAAGTTTTGCTAGAGAGCAAATAGTGGGCTTCCTGGAAAGAGCATCAACAACAAAATTCTTTTTCCCCTTAACATATTCTATACCTTGCTAAACCACTTTTGTTGCCTCTCATTCAAATTATACCTTGCTAAACCACTTCTGTTGCTTCTCATTCAAATTATTTTGTTCCAAAAAGTATCTCAAGCTGTTATTGTCCGTTTTGACTACAAATTTCCCACCTACCAAATATTGTCTGAACTTCGTCAATGCATGCCTGATGGTGAGCATCTCCTTATCGTAGACGGAATAGAGCCTCTTAGTATCTCGGAGCTTCTAGCTCTCATAGGTGATGGGGTGTCTGTTCTACATTAAGACTACTCCAATACCCTCACCTAATGTGTTGGCGTAACAACTAACACCTCTAGAGTGCAAGTTGGTACGGACAACTATGCACACTACGCAATAAGTGCTCTTCAAATTAGGAGGGGAAGCTCCCTCGTTGTGCTTGACAAAAAATGCTTGAAAAGGGAAAAGTAAACTAAACTATATCCTATCTTTTTGTCTCAGTTGTAAGAGGCACAAGGTTTAAGAAAAACTCTATATGTTGCAGCTAAGTATTTTCTGGTTTCGCAAGACTTAACCACAACACTCAAAACTAATTAACTTAACTATCCAATCCCCTCAAGAATTCAGAGCATGAGGAAACAGAGGGAATGATTATCTGACGATAAGCCGAGTACAGACTCACAACGTGAAGGCAAGGTGGCACAACTATCTGCTTGTTTGGATAGGCTTATTGGAAACGACAACACACGATAAACCGAGTACAGATTCTCAACTTGAAGGCAAGGTGGTACAACTATCAACTCAATCTGAATAAGTTTATTATTCACACACATCATACGATAACCAAGTACAGATTCTCAACTTGAAGGCAAGGTGGCACATCTATCAGCTCAATCTGAACGAGTTTATTGAACACAAAATATGAAAGATAGCGAACTAGGACAGTAAATTGCATAGGCGAGACACGCATACAATCTACGATCAAACTAGCCACTATATCTAACTAAAGCAAGAATTCACCATTATAATTGCATGAAACCCAAGTGGTATAACAATTCATCACAATAGTAAATACTCATGAACAGATACAAAACGAGCAATATTACAGGCAAGGTAGGCACAACATATATTTCTCTCGTGCAAAAGTTATGTACAAATGAGCAAAAGCTCTTATTTATAGACATCAAAAAGTGTAGGGAACCCTAAAATCACCTTGAGTCAACTATAGTCTTGCAATGCATGCAAGATTATTGCTAAACCCTAATAAAGCAAACTATACAGTTAACTGGAAAGCTACCGTCAGTTAACCGAAAGATCTAGTCTAAAAATGGACAATGTGCAAGCATGCACGTGCTTATTGAAAACAAGTTAATTGGAACACTACCATCAGTTAATGTAAACCCTAAATGTAACTCCAAGTGAATAAAGCTAATCCCAGAATAGACATGCATGAGATGAGACATCGAGTTAACTTGAAAAGGTAACACCAAGTTTAACTCTTGTGAGTAATATCTATCCTGAGAGGTGGGAACTGAAGTCTACTGATCGTGATCTCGAGCAACCAATCCCTGAACGAGATTGTTAACTGCATCACTGTCTAGAGCTCTAATACTCTGCCGAAGTATGCTATGTTTGTGCAGCATGTCCTCACCGACTGTGATCTGGGATTGAAGTTCACCTCTGCTCCTGGTTGCTTCATCGAACAATATCGACATGACTGTAAGCTGATTAATCTTACAGCCAACGGTCTCCCCACTAAAAATAGTATGAATGAGTGCTTGGAGCTCTGACTGAACATCAGTAAGCTCAACATATGCACCACCCTCGATCTGATATCGACACGGTAAGCGAGATACTAAAGTCCTCACAAACCGGAGTGCACTAGTAACGTGCTTTCTACTCTCAGCCAACTCTGATGCCATAGTCTCCTCTATCTTTTCTTTGAAAACCAACTGTGTTTTCCAAGAGTAGATAGCTTCTTTATCCTCTGCATATGTGACTGATTCATATGCCATACTCAGGTGAGCAATCATAATCTCGTCCCGGGTTCTACTAATCGCCATGTCTCGCTCCTCATCTTGGAGGCGTAGACGGAGTTCTCGTGCATTATACCGCAACTGATATAGCTCTGTAAGCATAGAATGACCTCTAGCAACAAACTCCTCCCATTCCTCCAAACGCTTGCCATATGCAACCAAATGATTAAGTTGGCCCTGTTCTGCTGGAGGCTCAAGCATTAGCAGGAGTGTGGCGGTGACATCTGACTTGTGTACAAGGCTAGAAATGTATTGATGAAGCTGCCTGATTTCAGCCTTGAGGGCTGCCTTGTCTTTCCGTCCTTCAACATTCTATCCCTAGCACCGTCTGTAGCAACCTGTAGGATATCAACCTGAGTTTGACGTGTGCTACGACCAAGGTTGACTATGATAACCTGGAAGTCCTAAGATTCCAACTCATCCAAGCTCTTCCCTTGTGGCGGTATGGCAGTCTCGATGACGATCTCCATATCAGTATTCCTCTCCACGTGGACCATGTTCTTGATCCTCTTGTCTGGCGCATCCTGGTAAATCTGATCAAAGTCTGAATGATTAAGGACATAGGATGGTTGCCTCCTCTTCCTTCACATTTGCGTTTTAATCCAAGACTGGTCTCGGCTAATGCTATTGGAAGGATCTGTACTAGCAACAGGAGGCTCTGACGAGAGTGAATATGTAGAGGAACTGCTGCGAGATGGGGAGTCTAAATTCAATTCGATATGAATCGGGACTGATGACTGCTCCGGAAATGGTATAGGAACTTGAGGCTGAATCCCTGCACCGCTTAACTCGAACCGCCTTTGAACCGCCTGCGGATAGGTCGCGATGACCGGTCCGCAGGTGTAGAATAATGGCAAGCCGCATCTTTTGAATTGTTCGACGCTTGACTTCCTTTCTTGGGAGGGCTATTCCTCGGCTCTCCTTTGGGTTTCGGCTACATGAAGGTATGAAGGATCCACCACCGGGCGGCTCGCTTCTAGGCATACTTTATCCTCCCGTCTTCTTTGCCGCCGAGGTAAAGCATAATCATATGAATAACTCTATCGGACTTCTCTTTCATCAAGCAGGTACTCATGCATCAATCAATTGCTGGCAACGGCTGTTTGTCAACCTGCTCTCTGAAAAACTGAGGAAGGACTTCTCCCTCATCATTTGATAAACCTCCAACATCTTTTGACAAAAATACAAAAATCTGTGAGAGAGAGAAGCGGCCGTAGCTATGTCTGCAGACCTCGAAGTCATCCACGCAATTGGCCCAATAGTCTTCCATAGAAGGCTTATGATATGCGCGACCATCGAGGCGTGCTGTGTAATGACCCCAAGGATCATAGGCACGGACCTCAACAAGATACTTGAGATGGTATCTCTCTAACTCCTGTCCTGCAGCTTTGGCATCAACTGTCGTCTTGCACCAATATATTCCAAACTGAAAGGGAAAATTGGCAGTTGGTTTATGCTTGCGGCGTAAATGACGATGAACATCATGCAACTGCCTCAGGAACTCCATAAAGACTGTTCTATCTGACGGATAGCGTGGAAGCATAGCTGGATTTCCTGTAAATCCATATACTCGGATATAAGTGTATGTCGGGAACTGAATAAACCAATCTGCCCAACCATCCATCGCTGCTCTAGCAATTGCCGAGATACAAATGTGCAACTCCCGGTCCAAATTCCTCACTGTATAAGTCAGGAAAGCCTCGTGAACACGCTTGAAGTGACGTTCAGCCTTAGTGAACTCAAGCTAATAATAATAGTGATAGACTTTCTGAACACTGAGAATGCCAACGGTGTTTAACCCTTAGAATTGACCCTGATAGGCGATCAAGTACACGAGGTAAGAACACATGTGAAACTCATGAGCAACTAGGAAACCAGTGATTTGCTTGTGGATAACATCGTTGATGAAGGATGCCCAATCATAATGCTCCTGCCCAGATATGATGTGACCAATGATGTAATACATCCAAGGCTGGAAAACATTTGCATGTGAATGACCTGAGACACGATTCAAGAGTGTGATTGGAATCGTGTATTCATTCTTGTACTCACCACGACCCACATTGTTTGGCAATTTGTTCTTCTCTTGCTTTAACCATCTTTCTGCCATTTTGCTTTGGCACTTGTCCACATCAGCGTTGAATGCATGCTCGTACTGCTCCATAGAAATAACCAGACTGTTCGGGTGCTGAGGGATACCAAAACTTCTTTCAACGTCCAAAGGCTTGAGACTGCAAATGAGTCGTCCATCTATTGACACTATCTCACGAGTAGCAGAGTTGTAATGCTTAATACAAGACATCACAAACTCAACACAATGAGTGGAGATAGGTGTGATGTCCCCTCGCTAGACAGTTCTCGGGAACAGTGTGTTAGCCCGTTATTGGACCCTTGTGGGCTAGCTGGATTGGTTAGAGGGTCAGTGGTACTTTCTGGAGAGGTTGATTGTTCTTGTTTTTAGAGACCAGTGATTGGATCACAGCGGGCGTTGGCATTTCAGGAGTTCACAGCTTCTGACGGCACAGGAATATTCAGAGTTTTGAGCAAGTTATGAATTTTTAAGTGATTAAGTTAATTATTTAACTTAATACTTTTTTTTAAAGTCACATCGACTTTAATACATTTTATATCACTTAAATTATTCTAAAAAGGTGATTTAATATTTTAATCTCTTAAAATATTAAAGGGCGCTCAAGTATTAAGTTATGACTATTGAAAAGACTTAATATAATATTAAAAGATTTAAATGATTGCTAAAAGGGCGCATCTTCTTGGAAATGCGTGCCATTTGAGTATAAAGCAATTTTTGGCAATGAGAAACTCGCCTTTGATAATTTCGACTTTGCCTTGTGCCATTTCCTGTGCATTCACCTGTGATCAGGGTTTGAACAAACTGCCATTGAAGAACGATACCTCTTCAGTGTGAGCACTCTTGAGATTGTGAAAGATCAATCAAATCAGTGCATGTTGAGAGCTTCATCCAGAGGTTCTACAAATTCAAACAGAGGATTATTATTTGGGTTTTCAGTTCAGAAGAGGGTTTCTTCATCTTGAGGCGTCCTCTCCAGCAATTCTCCAGCTTTCATCTTGGTTTCTTCAATAGTTGACTTGGGCCGTACTTTTACCTTGGGTTTTGTGCATTACTGGAAAAGGCGTGTGAAGGAAGTTAGTGAAACGCCTTCTTCCTTTCTCTTTTCTGTGCTTCTACCTTGGCGTCTACCTCTACCAGGGCATTGTACCTCGTTTTGGAGTGGGAGAAGTCAGATCTGGAGATTTGGCGTGCTATTTTGCTTGATTTCACCATTTCCGGCTGTCAAACTAGCAATTTCTTTAATTAAATAATCTGGAGATATCCTAGTATGTGTATCATTTGCAATCTATTTGTCACAGTAAAATAATGCAATCTACACTTTCATTCTGAAGCAAATAGTGTTAATTTACATTTTATGAGCATTTATGATGTGCGCCCCTTCTCTTCTGTCTATCAAAAATTCTCTAAAAAACTAAATAACACCTAAAGACTTAAGAAAATTGGGGTTTTGAGTTGAGAGCCAGCAGGGCTCATCACAGTGGTATCAGAGCTCTGATCCTGCCAGCTTGTGGGGTTAGTGAAATTTATGAAGTCTCACAAAGAGGGTTTTGACAAGTTCTATTCCAGAGGGGGTCCTAGAAATCAGAGAGGTGATCAAAATCCTTTCCCACCATTTCCGTTTGAAGAACAGGAGGAGGAAATAGACTTGGATAATATGGCGAACAGGGCAGGAGAAAGTTCTCACAGGAATCCTTGGGATGATGAGGACAGAGAAGCTAAAGACGTGCTCAGAGGTATGGTTGCAGGCCAAGAACAGGTGGCGACTATTCTTCAACAACTCAACACAAATGTCCAAAATTTGACAATTAATAGGGCTCATAGTTTGGATCCAGATCGTGATGGCAGTATTCACAGAGAGCCTCAGAGAGTCATAGCTCCAGCACGCACCTTTGAGAGAGCTACATGTCCTACGTTTACCAGAGATGATGCTGAGGAAGTGGACGAAGTTGAACAGGGTGGCGAGATTAATTTTGCAAATAACATTATGGCTATGCATGATGAGTGGGATAATTTGCCACCGAGAGTTAAGGAGCACCTTAACTTTGACAGATTCATGAGCCAGAAGAGAGAACACACCAGAAGCAGGAATGACAGGCGGCCTAGATACAAGCATAATGATCTTAGACAGGCTACCAATAAGCTTACCTTGGCGAACTTTGATGGTAGTGGTAGAGTTACAGCACGTGCCTGGGTTAGTAAGCTTGACACATTCTTGACACTACGCCCCATGCCTGAGGAGGATGCCATTCGTTTTGCAGCACTTCACCTTGATGGCGTGGCACATGACTGGTGGATTCATGGTATGGCTACTCTTCACCATGACAGGATTACCTTGTACCAGGAGTTTACTGATAAACTGGTTGAGAGATTTGATAGACGTGATCCTGAGCTATTCTTCAGAGATTTGGCACAACTAAAACAATTAGGTAGCTTGGAATCGTACATTGGTGAGTTCCAAAGACTATCTGTGATGGTGACAGGAATCTCAGAAAGAAGGCTGATCATATTGTTCATTGAGGGTCTTTTCGAGCCCATGAAAGGTTGGATAAAAGCATTTGATCCACCTACTTTACAGGAGGCCATGAGGAAAGCTCGCAGCATGGAGCTATCTACACCTCGTAAGCCATTTGGCTCGAAACCTACTACCTCATACACGGAGAATAAATCAGATCCAAAGAAGGCTGATAATGCAGATCAAAAGAAGAAATTTACAGCCCCTTTAGATCGAGAAACAATGAATGATTTACGAAGAAGGAAACTTTGTTTTTACTGCAAAGGTCCGTATGACTTTAATCATGACTGCCCCCTCAAACCTAAAGGGAAAAACAAGCACATGGAGTGGTTTTATGAGGGAGAAGCGTTGACTGATTTTTCTGATCAGCAAGCTCCAATCTATGATACAAATGGAGAAGAGTCAGAAAATGAGGCAGAAATTGTAGTAGAAACAGAATTAAAGGAGGCTCATATGTCCAGCATGCAGAGAGAGGGTTCTTTCAGACTCCGTGGGATCCTAGCTGGTCAAAGGGTCATATCTCTTCTAGATACAGGTGCAACCCACAACTTCATCGATTCACGGTTAGTGGAGAACCGGGGAATTCAAACTCAGCAGTTTGAAGGCATACGTGTGAAGGTTGTAGATGGATACACTCTCAATTGCGAGAGGATGATACCTGACTTGCCATTGAAACTCAACAATTTTGAGTTTAAGGCAGATTTTTATGTTGTGAACATGGGAGGAACGGATATAGTTCTTGGCATGAAGTGGCTTCATGCGATAGGAGAGTTCACGCTTAATTTGCGTGACATGGAGATGAAATTCAACATTGATGGCACAAATCATATTCTAAAAGCCATCAAGGACAGCAACCTTAGAGAAATTTCACTCCGGAGAATGGAACGTTTGATTCGTAATGATATGGTAGAGTGGGCTGCTGAGTGCAAGCTAATGCCTTCACAGTTGGAGCAGCAAGTTTCGTCTTACCATCCAGATGTGCAGGAACTTCGAATCAAACATGCGAAGGTGTTCAGTGCAATTCCACCAGGCAGACCTCCTGATAGAGGTATTGAGCATATTATAGAGCTGGATGAGGGCACGAAACCGATTATGATTACTCCTTACCGGCACCCCAAGCGTTTGAAAGATGAGATTGAGAAAACTAAGGAGAGATTTTAGCTATGGGGCATATTAGTTTGTAAGTCACCCTTTAAGCCTACCTGGGCTATTTTGGTGAAGAAAATGATGGTACACTCGTGATGTGTATTGACTACGAATGCTCAATGAAGACAATAAAGAATGTATCCTATTCCATGGATAGATGAGTTGATAGACGAGCTTCATGGAGCTTGCTACTTCTCAAAGATTGATTTGAGGACAGGGTATCATCAGATCAGAGTCCGAGAGGAGGACATAGAGAAAACTGCGTTTAGATGTCACTGTGGACACTATGATTTCTTGGTTATGCCATTTGGTTTAACCAATGCTCCAGCAACGTTTCAGTCTACAATGAATCGGGTTTTCCATCCTCACTTGAGGAAATTTGTATTGGTGTTCTTCGACGACATCCTGGTTTATAGCAAATCATGGGAGGAACACATGGTTCACTTGGATGAGGTACTGAGTATACTTGACAGGGAGTCCTTGTACGCCAAGGAGTCCAAGTGTGCTTTAGGCATGGCTGAACTTTTATATCTGGGACACATCATTAGCGGTGTAGGAGTCAGCATGGATCCAAAGAAAGTTCGAGCCATCATCGATTGGCCTACACCTGAGACATTGACACAGCTCAGGGGATTTGTAGGATTGTGTGCCTTCTATCGTCGGTTTGTTAGTGGGTTCTCGCGGCATGCTGCGCCACTAACTGATTTGACTAAGAAGGGTGCTTTTGTGTGGACACCATTAGCACAAGCGTGCTTTGAGAAGTTCAAACTTCTCATGACTTCGTGTCCCGTTTTGGCTCTACCGGACTTCACTAAACCCTTTGAGTTACATTGCGATGCCAGTGGTGAGGGTATTGGTGCAGTTATCATGCAGGATCGACACCCTATAGCTTTCGAGAGCAGGAAGCTAAGAGGTCCTGAACGGAGTTATAGTATCTATGATAAGGAAATGTTGGCCATCATGCACGCCATGGCCAAATTCAGGTAGTACTTGATTGGTAGTAAATTCACTGTGAAAACCGATCATAATAGTCTGAAGCATTTTCTTGGGCAGCGAGATCTTAATGAAAGGCAACAAAAATGGGTCAGCAAGCTTCAGTCCTACGATTTTGACATCTCCTATGTCAAGGGCACTCAGAATGTAGTTGCTGATGCTTTATCTCGCCGTCCTCACTTGAGTTCTATTACACTGGTTTCAGAGGATTGAAGACATCTGATAGTAGCAGAGTATGCTAAGGACCCATGGGCTTCTAGCATGGTAGATGGATTAGTACAGGATGACAGGTATTCACTTGTAGATGACCTTATCATCTACAAAGGGAGGATTTTATTGGTCCCAGGTTCTGAGATGAGGGACAGAGTATTGAGGTCATTCCATGATTCACCCATAGCAGGACATCCCGGTTACTTTAAGACCTACAGGCAGGTACGGGAGAGATTCTCTTGGAAGGGTCTCAAGTCTTATGTTCTCCAGTATGTCAGGGAATGTCTTGTTTGTCAGCAGAACAAGCAAGAGCACACATACCCTGCAGGTCTATTACAGCCGCTTCCTATTCCTGAGAGGAAGTGGGATTGTTTTGGGTCCGGCGGACTTCACCATTCGCCTAAAAGCCTGGGCGGGAAGAGCTGTGCATTTTGTGGTGGTAGATTGATTGGACCTAAATATGCACACTTCTTTCTCGCGAATCACTACTACAATACCAATCGCCACCAGTGGCAGATTTGTTCTTCCTCCGAGAGGTATCCGCTGCAACGGTTTTGCCTCAGGCAGATAGTTAGCATGTGGACAACAGTTTATGAGTAACTCGCGTGAGTTATTCAACTTTTATGGACAGAGTTTCACCCCTCGAAAAGTACCGCCACCACCCCATTGCATGGGCAGATCGAGATCGGGCTAACAACAAATGGGTGGAAGTGGGTAATGCGAATTATAGTCTGTGGCAGCGTAAGGCATGGGTGAGGAAGGTACCTTTGTGAGTATTGGTTACAATAATTACTCCATCACATGAAGCATCCAGATGATTAATCTTTACCCAGCATTATATGGATATGATGTCTCGAAGCTTAGACTTATTGCCGAAAGTGATAGAGAGTTCCTGCTGCCGGGTGATTTATTACGAGAACCAAGATATTATGAGGGCACTCGCAGAGAATATACGTGAAAGCCCAAAATCAGCAGAAGCAATATGCTGATCAGAAACGAGTAGAGCGGTCTTTCGAGATCGATGATTTGGTGTACCTGATGCTTTAGCCTTATAGGCAGTCCACCCTTCGTAAGAAGGGCTCCGAGAAACTTAAGCCACGATACTATGGACCTTTCAGAGTTGTCAGACGTGTCGGTGAAGTGGCTTATGAGTTAGATCTTCCGGTGGACAGTAGGGTTCACAACGTGTTCCATGTGTCGCGCCTCAAAAAGGCGTTGGGACAACACGTAATTCCTTCTATTGATTTGCCACCCCTGGATGATGAGGGGAAATTGGTTTTGATACCTGAGGCCATTCTGGATTCCAGAGAGCGTCATCTTCGGAGGCGGGTTATCAGGGAATACTTGGTAAAGTGGAGGGATCTACCGGCAGAGGATGCTACTTGGGAGAGTGACAACATTCTTCAGCATCCTGCTTGAGTTTGCTTGTGGACAAGCAAATTGAGGGCGAACCTGCGATGTCCCCTCGCCAGACGCTTCTGAACAGTTGTAAGTTGTAGTCTGCTATTGACCCTTGTGGGCTAGCTGATTGTTAGAGGGTTATGGTACCGAGAGGTTGCTTGCCTGCTTCCCGTGAGGCTGATTGGACTGGCCGCCAGGGCGTTGGCATTTCAGGAGTCCACAACTTCTGACGGCACAGGAATATTCAGAGTTTTGAGCGAGTTATGAATTTTTAAGTGATTAAGTTAATTATTTAACTTAATGCCTTTTTTTAAAGTCACATCGACTTTAATACGTTTTATATCACTTGAATTATTTCTAAAAAGGTGATTTAATATTTTAATCTCTTAAAATATTAAAGGGCGCTCAAGTATTAAGTTATGACTATTGAAAAGACTTAATATAATATTAAAAGATTTAAATGATTGCTAAAAGGGCGCATCTTCTTGGAAATGCGTGCCATTTGAGTATAAAGCAATTTTTGGCAATGAGAAACTGACCTTTGATAATTTCGACTTTGCCTTGTGCCATTTCCTGTGCATTCTCCTGTGATCAGGGTTTGAACAAACTGCCATTGAAGAACGATACCTCTTCAGTGTGAGCACTCTTGAGATTGTGAAAGATCAATCGAATCAGTGCATGTTGAGAGCTTCATCTAGAGGTTCTATAGATTCAGACAGAGAATTATTATTTGGGTTTTCAGTTCAGAAGAGGGTTTCTTCATCTTGAGGCGTCCTCTCCAACAACTCTTCAGCTTCATCTTGTTTCTCCAGTAGTTGACTTGGGCCGTACATTTGCATTGAATATTGTGCTTGTTCTGGAAAGGCGTGTGAAGGAAGTTAAAGAAACGCCTTCTTCTTTGCTCATTTCTGTGCTTCAACCTTGGCGTCTACCCCTACCAGAGCATTGTACCACGTTTTGGAGTGGGAGAAGTCAGATCTGGAGATTTGGCGTGCTTATTTGCTTGATTTCACCATTTCCGGCTGTCATACTGGCAATTTCTTTAATTAAATAATCTGGAGATATTCTGGTATGTGTATCATTTGCAATCTATTTGTCACAGTTAAATAATGCAATCTACACTTCCATTCTGAAGCAAATAGTGTAAATTTATGTTTTATGAGCATTTATGATGTGCGCCCCTTCTCTTCTGTCTATCAAAAATTCTCTAAAAAACTAAATAACACCTAAAGACTTAAGAAAATTGGGGTTTTGAGTTGAGAGCCAACAGGGCTCATCACAAATACACTATTATATAGTGGAGGGAAATTATAACCATTGACCGTAGATGGCTGACTAGATGGGTCTTGAATTTCTGGTCTATCTTGGTATCTTGGCGCCTCCATGGGGCCGTTTGCAGATGAAGGTGGAAATCTCTGATTATGCTGATATTGTGGGTATTCCTGGGGAGGAAATCGAACACTTTCAATCACAAGGGCTTGATCATACCTTGGTGCAGGAACTAATTCATATCCGGTTACTGGAGGATCTTTTGCCTTGATTCCTTCTCTCACTTCTGAAATGTCATGATACTTGGAATTTCTGCGACAATGTAACTGAGAATGTTGATCGTGTTATGTAATTACGCACCATCGATAAGCTACTTGACTAGGAATACCTTGTCTGGGGCCGATTGTGGTAGGGGGATTATCGAGGGTGATGATGCAGGTACCATTGTTGGGTCGATGTTCCTAGGTCTTCTTTGGAAGCTGGTGTTGTCCGGAAACCTTGATTCCTTGATAATTTTGATTGTCCCTTTGATGCCGAGAATGACCTTGACCTTGGTAATTTCTTGATGGCTTCTTTGAAAACTTTGAATTTGGCTATTTGTCCCTTCAAATAGGTGACCGTTCGTGACCTCTTGACTTGTTCAATCAAGTCTTTCATTTAGATCCTTCTCTTCTTGAGTTCGTCGAAGTTGTCACGATACGAAGATATATGGTGATGAGTGGTACTTGTGACATAAGCTCTGGATGAAGGACTGTGTGTCCCTTCTGCGAGGGCATTATTCGTTTACGTTGGCGGATTGGCTTATTCCGGAGACCCGTAGGCTACGCGGATGGTAAAATTAGGGTTTCCTAATTTTGAGGAGGTTGTTGCTTGAAATTTGGAATTCTGATTGCGGATTCTTTCTGGGTTTTCAGAGAGCTTCGCAGTGGTATGTTTAGTTTGGCATTCTGAGCAACTTCACGAATTTACTATTTTTAGTAAATTCTATTTTTGGCAGTGGACAGGTGGGGTTCAGTTCAGTTGGTCTTCTTCTTCAGTTGGTTCAGCCGGCACTTCAGTTTTTGGCCTTGGATGCATTTTTCTTGGAGAGATAAGTATTTTTCATTATAATATTATATTTTAATATTATAGCACCCCTTTACCTAGCAGTACAACTTCATGTTGTTTTTAAAAAGGGGGACTTAAGGGGTCAAGGCGTCATGGAGATAAATTATGTTTTAAAAGTCAAATTTTGAGCTAAGAGAAATGGACGCCCACTTAAGGTGATTGACTTTTATTTTAAAAAGTGAAATATTTCAATAAGTGAAAAAGGACGCCATCTTTTGGAGGGAAATGTTGAATTTGAAATTAGGGTTTTGGGCGCCCTTCTTGAAGCTTCTAGATGGTTCTCTCATGTCTATATAATCAGGCCTCAGCTCTTCATTTGGGATCTTTTGTCTACTACACCGTTATGCTGCTGAATTGTCTTCAGGCACTCGCTTCGAGGAAAGCACACCTCCTAGCATTGGCTCATCTTCTTGCTTGAAAGATAGCAACTAGTTGAGAGGTTAGCTTGTAGTTGGGTTGTTTTGCATTTTAGTTGAGTGGTTTGCATTTTGGAGTTCTAGTTGCATTTTCTGTCATATTTCTGATGTTGTTGAATGTTATTGAGGAATGTAAGATTTGCTCATAGCTCATAAAATAAAAATGCTATCGTTCTGGTATTGAATCTATCTATTTGTCAATGAAGGGCGACCTTTCTAGCTGATTTCCAGATTTTATTAGTGTGTCTTTTATTTTACAGAGCAAAATCGCCCTTGCAGCTGGGCCGTACCATTTAGGAAGTTTTTGTTGGCGTGGTTTTCGCGGTAAGCACCAACATAGAATAAAGTTTCCCAACGGATACCCTATCCTCTTGAACAAAGTTTAGGTGGCCAATGCTAAGTTGCGAGAGATAGATCATACATTTAACTCAGGTTCCTTAAGTGCGAATAGTCTCAGTTGGCTTGATGTGATTTTGCTGGTATTTCAAGGGGACTTACACAATTGTTCGACAACTTGACAACAGACAGTAGACTAAGGGCTTTCATGCAATTTGGATGATTTGGCAAGTGAGCACAAGTTTCCTAATTCTGACTAGAAATGAACTGAAATTAAATGAGTGTAGGGAGAAGAATGTTCTAGTCTACTCTAAAGCGTGGGACACGGTGATCAATTCTCACAGACTTCAACCAAGCTCCGTTTTGCCTCACTTCGGACAGCTTCCGTGGAACTGGTGCAATCTTCAGAGGAGTGACTCAAGATGTTCAGATCACGATTTAGCATGAAGACACCATCACAACGACACATGCCAACATATAAACCATAATCGAAGTTAAGTTTCACAAAGTTCCAATTGACCACGCAAGGTGAACCCACCGTTAGCGAGCTCGCTAGTGGTATGGACAAGCGAAGTCTTGTTCAAATCGAACACCACATTCCACAATTGCTAAGTACTTGCATGAAAATGAAAACCACTCTACTTATGCTACTTGAAGTTGAAGGGATGAAGAAATCTTGCTAGCTACTTATAACAAAGACGAATTCACCATTCAATGAAAGATCTTTTTATTACAATAGTTTTTTGCAACAATCTCTTACAAAGTTTTCAAAGGAAAACTTTCCTTCTTCTTCAATCTAAACTACTCTACTTTCTACTCTATCAATTTCTCTCTACTCCTTCTCTGCTATTCTAACTCTGATCTAATTCTAATTTCTAATGAGATACAAATGAGGGGGACTCCCCCTTTTATAGCTAGCCAAGTCCAACGGACTCAGTTACAATCAGGCTGAGGATGGCCAGTTGTGCCACCTCAGCCCCTGAAGCAGATTAGCCCTAAAACCCGCCACCAAGAGGGTGGGGTAATAAATGAGCCATTAATGTCCATCATCATCTAGAAGATTCCGGCGCAGGCGTGTTCTGCTTGTTCTTGATCTTCTTTTCTTGGCGTTGTTCTTCAGCTTTTTTTGTCACTTGAGTTATACTAGAGTCTCAACACTTAGCCATTTTCTTGCAACTTTTCTTCCTTGAGGGTTGAAATGTCATCTCGAAATATTTTCTTCATCAGCAGTCTCGATGTTCCTCACCGCAAAACAAGCAAGGGGAAGAGTATTAAGAACTGCCAATATAAATTCAACACTTGCAAGATTTTCCGTTCTAACTTCAAAAGCGTTCATCTCGTCTTTCTTAGCCAACTGCGTTCAAATTCTTCATGCCTTAGCCAAATTTTCAACCCTATCTTGTATTTTAGCAGCTTTTACACTTCCTTTCTGATATTTCATCCTTTCAGTTGAGAAAAAGCTTTCATCGAGGAATTTGATCAAAATTATCTAGGCGATCACCTTCAAATTCATCCACCAAGGCAAAATTTATCTTGAAAACACATTTTATTCCTTGCCTTAGAAATTTTTCAAATTTCCCTTAGGAAATTCATCAACCTGGTGCCCATTTAAAATATTTACCTCAGAATCCTTGGCAAGCTGTGGAAGACCTTAAAATTCATTCCTCATCAATAATCTTCAATACCCAGAAGAAAATTTTCTTCAGAAAGCGTCGAACTCATGGGTATACAACGAACGGGTTCATTTGATTTTTCTTGAATTTTGAACCTTGGAAAAATAATTTTTTGACAAAATTTTAATCCATTTCTTCATCTCTGTGAATGCTTCGTTGCTCTGACTTTGAAATTTTTAATCCATCCTGCAAAGCTTGCTTCATTGCTCTAACTTTGAAATTTTTAATCCATCTTGCAAAGCTAATATCCTCTGATTTCATCACTGGCAATTTCATTCGTGCTTCTGAAAAATTTCACACTTCCAAGTCCAGGCGTGATTTTCCTAAGGAAGAAAATATTTGTGCCTTGAATCATTTAGCATCTTGAAAATTTTGCCTTAGAAATTTTTTATTCATTCTTCAATCCATCTTGCCAGTGGTGAAATTTTTTTTTTATATATCAATTCACTTGGAAAAATTGTCTTGAACATATTTTATTTGCCTTCATCCTCACTTCACCTGGCATGGCGCATCTAGCAATATTCATCAACTTTATCTTATAGGCTTAGCATTTCCAACGCCTAGCAACACTTATCTCCCCCTTTACCTTCAACGCCTAGGAAATATTCACTCATCACCTTGCATTTTATTTCACACTTCCCTTACTTTAGGCGCACTTAGCACATGGAGTAAAACTTAACCTTAACTCCCTCTTAAGTCACCTTCAACCCATCTTACCTTGGGCGCATATCACACAAACTGGAGGATGAACTCTACCATGCCTTGGTTTATTTATTTCATTTCAAACTTCATGCACTTTGGGCGCATTTCACATGTTCAAGAGGATGAAAATTTTCAACGCCTTCAACCTTCTTTGACTTTCCTTCTAACTTTGGCGCATTTCTTATAGTGAGGTGGATAAGCTTCCAACGGCTTTTACTTGTGACTCTTGAGCTTCATTTTTTTGTCTTCACATGGCCCCATTTGGGCGCATTTTGCCATGCAAGAAGGATGAAACTTCCCACACCTTGACCTCTTTGACCTTTTTCTAAGCTTGGCGCATTTCATGTGTTCAAGAGGATTTTTAAATGTCTTTTCCATGCTAAGTTGGGCGCATTTTGGGCATGGTGGAGGATGAAAATTGTTGACCCTTTTGGCTTTCTCCTTGGGCGCATTTCAGCTTGCTAGAGGATGGGCGCATATTTGGTGTCATGAAGGATGAAACTCCTTTGACTTGTTGACCTCTTTTGTAAACATGGCACATTTCAGCTCTTGAGAAGGATGAAGTTTTATACTTAGAATTTTTTTTTGCTAACATCTTGCTTGCATGAGGGCGCATTTTGGCTAGGCAGGAGGACGAGTTTTGTTGACTTTCTTGACCTTCTCCAGCATGGGTGCATTTTGGCATGTGAGGAGGATGAAACATGTTAGAAACTTTTCAAACACCTTGAATACTTGCTGGGCGCATTTGGAGGTGGCAGGGAGATGAGACTCAACACTTAGAAAATTTTTCATTTCATGCCTGTGAAGAGGGCGCATTTCACCAAGGCAAGAGGATATTTGAACACTTAAAAACTTTTCTTACTCTCCAACTGAAGTGGGCGCATTTCCTGGGTGCTGCAGGATGAAATTCATGCCTTAGCCATTTTTTCTTCATTTTCGCCAGTTCTTCCATGCCTTACTATTTATAGTAAGTCCTTCAATTCTTGCATCTCTGAAGCTCAGAATGATTTGAAATTTTGAACGCTGGATCTTCACGACCTCATCAACTTGTTGACACTGCTATTTCGGGTTGGCCTGCTATTTTTAGCCCATTTCTGAAGGTGGTTTGCTATTTATAGTAACCT
>VDFB02022223.1:0-13426 GCA_007258455.2 Sequoia sempervirens
CCACATACATTTTGCATAATCATTCACATGCGCACACTTCGTAAACTCATTTACATAGCCATAGTTTCACCAGCATTTGCAATACAATATTAGTTTGAATATCACAACAGTATCTTTCACTTTAGCCTAGCTTTCTTGCATTTTGCATATTATGCATTCTTAAATTTATCTCGTTCTTCATGTCGTCATTTTGTTGAGCTCTACCTACTGCTTTGAGAGCCATTCGAAGCAACAAAACGCTGAAGTTAGAGGAGGATAAGACGGTTTCGAGAAGCTACGATTACGGTTTGCACATTCTGTTTCCTTTTTAGCTTTTTCGATTTAATGTCTTATTAACATGTGTTTTGATTTTCATTTAGATTTTAATACGCAATATTTCACACACACATATAAAATGGCACCCACCGTGGGGCCCTTGCCCCTATTTTAACATCTTTTTGCAGGTTTTTGGACAAGTTACGACTAAAAACAGTGGATTAGCGCAAGAAACACGCTTCAGCAATATTCATACACAGTGCAGCGCCATTGAAGCATATTGCAGCACATATAACTCATCTTGCAGTGCATATAACTCATCTTGCAGCGCATATAATTCATCCTGCAGTGCATATAATTCATCCTGCAGCGCATATAATCCATCCTGTAGTGCATATAATCCATCTTGCAGCGCATATAAGTCATCCTGCAGCGCCCTTAAGTCATCCTGCAGCGCATACAGGCATCATTTTCATAGGAAATCTTAAAATGGTTGTATCTTGGTCATGTTTTAGTCTTTTTCAGAGCTTTTTTTTTTGAAATGGGGTAGAATTTCATAAGCTATCTAATGGTGTGAATTTTTATCAGGTTTGAAAAATTTACAACTTTCAAAATTGCATATATTTAAAAAAATTTGCATGTTTTGGGATTTAATACACTTTTGCTTGCATGCATGTGTTTCTTCTTGTCTTGGTGACTTTTTGGTGAATCATACGGAGCTGGAAAAGTATTGGGATCAATTAGCTCCCTTGAAGATTCCTACAGCGTCTTTGATGTCTGTTATAGCGCACTTTTGAAAAAGGCTGCAAATTGTAATTTGTAATTTAATTTGACTGAATCCGATGCGACTGCGGACAGTAATAACTTTAAAAGAATGAAACAATCCTAGGGTAGTCACATAATTCAAAATCAACCAATCCTAGGATAGTCACTACACTTTTATTTTGGGACTAAAAAGAACTCCATGTTTTTGTGAAGCAATATCTTCACCTAGCATAGAAAACTGTTTATTTGGGCTTAAAAATGAACTCTTGCTTGCTTTGATTTAAACGGTGATAGGCCTATGCTCTCCCCTTAACTGGGTGATCAAAATTCCAAACTCATCTATTCTATTTTATGCATTTTTAAGCTTTGATAAAACCTTTTAGAGAGCCTTCTCTTGTGGGAAAAAGTAATCACCCAAGAGGAATGACTCAAGTGGGTTCAAGCCAAAGCCAGGCTATTCCGCCCCACTATAAAATTTAAAGCGAATTTGGGGAAACCCTCTTTTTCCGGTAGTGTGCAAGATAACCATCCCCAAAGCCTTTGTTCTAAAGGTTGGGAGGTCTCTTGAGGGATTTTATTATTGCCGCACCGAATGGAAATCCTTACTACGAACCTAGTGTAGTAGCCAGCCGAGTCAGTTGCCAAACATTACGATAATCCCGTGCAAGGGAGGAAGAATTTTTCCCCAAGATACTCACCATATAACTACCAAGGATCGTTTGCTTTCGAGGGGATCGAGTATCCCACTTAAGTAACTCGATATCTTTGGAAAAGAACAAAAAGCTCTGGCGCGCGAGAATTGACGAGCGTATTAGTCGATGCAGTTCTAAAGATGTGGGTTGTTGATTACTAGAATGACCTACTTGAGCATTTAAGAGTGAGTCTGCCTGAATTGTCTTTCATGTGCAAAACCTGTGAAAACATTTGATGAAAAACATTTTCTTGATCAAACACTTCATGTTAGTATAGGGCTTTAAAGAACAATTGTTTAAAATGTTTGCATTGTCTTTCATTACATTAATTCAGATAAAGAAATCATCCAAATGAAACATGAAGAACAACAACTGAAAGCCACTTAAGAATTTCTCATATCATTGCTTCAAAAACATTCCCAAAAACATTCCCATGCTTAGAGATTGGAAGTCAACAAAGTTTCCCAAGAAATCATTGTCTAAAAGAATCAGAAAACACAAGAAACCGTTAGGATACAAGAAGACACTGCAAAAGAGAAAATTCTTGTACAAAAGTTGACAAGTCTTGCTTCACTATCGAGGATTTCTTCATAGATACCAAGACTTTGTTAGAGGATTCACTAATGAGTATGTTGTAGATCCCTTAGATTCTCGAGCTTATTATCAGATATTAGCTCTATCACAATGGCATAATCATAACCAACCTCTTGAATTTGACAACATACCACAACCTTCTATAGAATATCCTTCACATCCCAATCAAATCCTTCAGTGATTTTGGAACCTTTCTTCAAAAACAAAGATCAAAACTTTAAGAGTGCATCTCTCAAACAACTTTCTAATTTTTGGTTCAACTTCCCCAACAGGATTCTAAAATCCTTCATCAATTGGAAGCCACAATCAATAAATTAGGAGCATCCTTGATCATATCATAAGATTTTGCATCTTATCAGATCATCATCATCGCACTTGTCAAAACTAGGATCTAAGTTTAGAAGAATTTTCAAAATCATATGCCTATCTTCACAAGATCCCAATTCAATAAATTGAAGGACGAAATCCAACAAGGACATATCAAAATGTTCAAGAAGAGGGTGAAAGCAGCAATCCTCTTTACATCATGAATCGTAATCCACTTTTTGACAAAGATACGGATAACAGAGAAGAAAATCCGTTCCACCAATACAAAGACATGAACAAAACACAAATAGATAGTGATGAGGAACAAGATGAGGAACGTCTTAGAGAAGTTGAACAAGATCCAAAATTTCACAAACCCATCGAAAAGATCTTGCAGCAAGATAGAGAAAAATATTTTCGCTATCTAGCCGAACAAGGGGCTAAATTGCCTCATGACTTTAATACTGAAAATTTGAAAAACAAACCTGAAGAGACACCCCTTTCTGATCTTACTGCTTTGACCCAAC
This sequence comes from Sequoia sempervirens, assembly GCA_007258455.2. Classification (NCBI taxonomy): domain Eukaryota; kingdom Viridiplantae; phylum Streptophyta; class Pinopsida; order Cupressales; family Cupressaceae; genus Sequoia; species Sequoia sempervirens. The sequence goes on from VDFB02022223.1 coordinate 3,140, forward strand.
AAATCAAGGCACTTCAAGGACAAGTTAAAGAATTGCAAGGGGGAACAACCACAAAGAAATATACTCTCGAGGACATTTGTCCTTATCCTTTCGACCGAAGTCTAAACATGATTCCTTTTCCCAAACTGTAGAAATGCCAAAATTTGTCGCTATAATGGGAAGCGGATCCAAATTGATCACGTTAAAGAGACTTCAAAAAGAAACATGACGATGTAGATTAAACTCCACAGAACCCACTTGCTTGATCACGTTGTTTCCGAGTCTTGGAATTACCGCCTATGGAATGGCTATCTAAGATTACACCTCCCCTCAGGACATTTGAAGAATTGATCAACCTATTCATATCACAATATACCTACAACATACAACACCAGATCACCATTATAGATCTTTGCAAGGTTGCATAGAAACCTGGTGAATCTTTCATTACGTTTCTTTAGAGATGGAGAAGAATGTTTTCCAGATATCCACATCTTGTTCCTGAAAAGGAAAAGATGGTTACCTTCATTAACAGTTTAAATTCAGAAATAAGCTATCATTTGAACTTATATTGTCCTCCTTCTTTTGACAAAATGATTGAAGATGCCATAACCATTGAAAATGCTTTGGTCAAAAGAGGAATAATAAAACATGACAAAGAAAATCCTAGCTCATCCAACCATCACAATAATCAGGACAAGTCCAAATTCTGGACTCGCAACAAAAATATGGTGAATGATGGTGTTGTTGATGCAAATCATTCCTCAACCAAACCATTTGTCCTCAGTACTCCAAACAGTCACAACAACAATGTCAACTCGATTGCAAATCACGAAAATAATCCTCCTCCTCTGAGGAACAATACAAATCAACACTCTACTCCCCATCAAGGGACTTCCAACAACCAAGGTTACCGAGGAACCAATAACAATCACAATTCCTTAGGGAACACCTCGAATGCAAATCCACAAAGATTTTCATTCTTCTCAAATAGAAGAACTTTCACTTCATTGGGACAATCTTTAGAATCCGCATTCAAAGAGTTGATGGCCAAAAATGTCATTACTTTGCCGCCTCAACAAAATTATGAACCCAGTGTAAAGCCTCCATCATGGAATGAGGCATACTATTGTGATTATCATCGGTGTAAAGGTCATCGTACAAACAACTGCCAAGCCTTGAAAAATTCCATTCAAGACTTAATCGACAATGACAGCATTACAATAGAAGGAAATCAACAAACCAATGTAGACCACCAATCATTTCGCAACCCTTTGCCCAATTATCAAAAGGGTGAGTCTTCTGAAAAAAATGTGAATCATATCAATGATGATCATATAATCAATCAGCTCTATGCAGACGATGAGCGGGTGAATGTCATTAAAGTCAACCAGAAGGTGGAATATAGAGAAGTCAACGCAACAACAAGAGTGCAAGCTAAAGTTGTTTTAAAAGGTGCCTCTTCAAAAACCACTGAACCTCCACCTCAACATCAATATGATTTGATCCAATCGACTTGAGAACGCACCGCCATGTCTATTTTGGAATTATTGAAGGTTTCACACAACCCATAGAGAGAATTCGAAAAATCCCCTCGTTGAAAACTAATGTATCCAGCGACTGGATGTGAGACCAGGAAATTTCTTGCCATGGTAGGACAGCGTCCCTCTTGCCTTTCATTCTCTGAAAAAAGATGGCGTTTCCATAACTCATCCCATAATTCATCATTGTACTTAGAAATCATGATTCCTGAGACAAGTTTCTAATAGATGGAGGTGCTGGTTTACGGGCCATCTATGGTTAAAGACCTTAGGTTTCACGAGGACTCGATTTCAAAGAAAGATTATCATGCGGCTTTATGATGATGAAGAAAAACATCAAAAGGGGTCTAATCATGCTACCAATCAGAGTGGGCCTTGTTATAAAGAATACTTTATGTCAAGTACTGGACCGTTATCTTGCATATAACATCTTGTTGGGTCATCCTTGGATCCACGAAATGCAAGTTGTCCCATCAACCTACATGTCTTAAGTTTCGAGTGGCTAGAATCACGATGCGACTAATAATTCCAAATATTCAAAACTTGTGCCGCTAAAAGGCGTTCGGTTAACGTTTTCCTTGTTTGGGGAAATCATCTTTAGGACTTCTCTAAAGATTGACACACAAATCAGTCAATTGACCAATAGTTTTGAAAAAAAATGAAATTCAAGGATCATGGAGTTGGAGAATACTCTCTTTGTCTTACCAATTTACCTACATCACCTCGATCACATGGACAACCATCTATCAGGGAACATCAAATATCAGCAACATCAACATCAAAGCAACTACCAATAGAGCCAATCACAAAATTTAATGGACAATTCATCAAAGAAAAAATTCCCATGGAAAATCCTGAGGATACAGAAATTTTAAACTAGCTCTATAAAGATGAAGATGAAGCAGTCTATAATGTCAAATTACCCACGGAAAAATATGGAAAATGGTACTCAATCATGCAGAAGATGGGCTATGACAAAGGTCCTATTGGAAAAAGAAAATAAGGAGTAGTTGAACCCATTCACCTTCGCGGACTCGCTGCAAAAGAGAAAACTGGATTGGGTTATGATACTCACTCCAAAGAAAACACATCCAAACAACTACATGGCACTGTCTTCGCATTGCAAGAAGGCTCAGATTCACAAGAAGCATTTTTGACAATAGTTCAGAACTTCTTGGACAACAATTCTGACACAGACTCTTTTGAATATGAATGGGACACCATTTACAATGATGAGTTCTGGAGAGACAAAGAGGTTGATGTAATACACCAGTACGCCCCAACTCTAATTGAAGGTCAAGGTTCAGGGTCCCAACCACAAGAATCTGAACCACAAATTGACTATGATTCTAGTGATACTGAGTCAGATCTAAACGAACAAGACTATCATGAGGACAATATCATCATTGACCCACCTCATACCTCAGATACTACAGACCACTCCATTATGACCATAACCATAGCCGATTTCACACAACCTGATGATCCAATACCTTTGATTTATCTTGATCTCATTGATTGGGATTCATCTGAACCTATTGATATACCTATGTTTCCAAGTGATGGAGCTATCATAAACTTCCTTTCCACAGATGATACAAATGATTGTTCCACCAACGATTTTCAACATAGAGTTTTTTATCAGGAGAGTGTCAAGTCTCCCAGCTGCAAAAGTAAAAACAAAAAAGAAAGATCTAATGGTGAAAACCAGAATCTGGCAGTATTAGATCAAACAAAAGATAAAATAAAAAGCGTATCAGATGGTGAAAACCTCTTTGAGGCACCAGACGATGGGAATCTTGACACTCTCTCGGAGCACTACCATGAGCAATCACCTATTTTGATTGAGCCTACAAATGTTGTCGATCTTGAGACTTCTGACAAACCAAGGATTTTACAGTTAGCTGCATCAATGACAGAAAAAGAAATACCAAAGTTCATGAAATTCCTGAAAGCAAATCAAGTCAATTTTGCGTGTCTTATGCTAACATGCCTGGTCTTGATCCCAATCTTATCATGCATACTACACTTGTCTATCAAGCGAGGGGCCAATAGGTGAAACAAAACTTCAGAAGGTACCCTCATGTTGCATTATTTGGTTGCAGGAAGAAGAAAAATCGCGTGTGGGCTTCAGCAAAGTTGTGATTATCGCAGAATGGATCTCAAGCATTGTTCCATAAACCCGGATAAGCTGTGAGAGAGGCTATACGCAATTTGAGGAGGAATCTGAAAGCATGTCCTAAGGATGACTTCCCAACATGAAACGCTCGACGCTGTAGTTTGATCATTATTTGGCCAATACCATGTATTCATTAATGGATGGTTTTGGCACCTAACCAAATCAAGATTGCACGAAGGCAGGAAAACAACTTTCACATATCAGGGAACTTATTGTTGGAACATCATGCACTGGTCTAAAATCTTTGGGGCTACTTGCAAAGAGCCATGACTACACAATCTTTCATGAGGCGTTGCATCATCGGCTGGCGGAAGATTCGCGTAGATGACATATTGGAAAAATCATGCAGAAGGACATCTTGAAATATTATCCAAAATATTTTACTTGGATTAGAGAAATTCAAAGTTAGGTCTAAACCCTAAGAAATGTGTTTTGGGTCAAATCACGGAAAACCCTTGGGGTACATAAAGGGAACACGAGAAAAAGGGAATTGGTGAATCCGCGAAATGCAGACAATTATGGGAAATGCCTCTCCAAAGAAGACATGCGGTCAATTTAAGATCACTCTGAGGGCATTTGCGGTCTATCTGAAGGTTCATTGCACAATTAGGCGACAAAGTTTACCTTTCACACATCACGCATAGAGCGTTCCTTTCAAGTGGGATGACAAGTGGATTAGCCGTTTCCAACAAATGATATTTAATAAGCTCAGCGGTTCTCATACCACCAAATCGAGACCGAAGCCCTAATCTCTTGTAAGAACGTACCATGAGGGCGGCATCACGGGAGCCTTGCTAGCACAAGAAGACTCTACAAGAAAGGAACGTGCAATATATTACATCAGTAGAACACTGACAAGTCATGAGCTCAACTACACTTCTATTGAGAAGGCTTGTATGGAAGTAGATTTTGCTTCACAAAAGTTTCGGCATTACATGTTAACCCATACAATCAATCTGGTTTCAAAAATTGATCCACTCAAGTATTTGTTAAGCAAAGCATCATTGACAGGAAGGTTAGCAAAATGGGTAATGATTCTGAGTGAGTTTGACATTCATTATGTTGATTGCAAGGCAATCAAAGGACAAGTTATCACTGATCAATTAGCTGAAGCACCACTACAAGCAGATCACCCCCTGCACATTGAATTTTCAGATGCTGATGTCTTCACTGCATAATCTAAACAACCATGGTCCTTATATTTTGATGGTTCTTTCACTCAACATGGATTGGGGGCAAGCATACTTTTCATCACCCCTCAAGGAAACACTATTCCTCGATCATATAGGCTGATGTTTCCATGCACCAACAACATAGTTGAATATGAAGCATTAATCACTGGACTCAAAATAGCACTGGAATGGAGAATTACAAAATTACAGGTGTATGGCGACTCATAGTTGGTCATTTATCAGATCAATAATGGTTATCAAACCAAAGATAACAAACTAATACCATATAAAAAGATGGTTGATGATTTCAAGAAATATTTTGTGGACATCAAATTCACACAAATTCCAAGGCTTGATAATAAAGCGGCTGACACCATGGCTACGATCGCATCATTGTTACAACTCCCACAAACTCAAAATCGCTATGAATTTCTAGTGGAACAATCATTTACACCTGCTTATGATACACCTGAAAGCCAAATCATTTTCCATTTGGTAGGATCCAATTCACCTTGGTATGGAAAAATTTATGCCTACCTCAAAGACGATATCTTGCCACCTGATTTATCCCGTAACCAAAAATGCAATTTTATCCACCAATCCACTCACTATACTCTTATCGCTGACACCCTTTACTGTTGTGGTCTTGATGGTACTTTACTACGATGTCTTGAATGTGAGGAATCTGACAAAGCTTTACAAGAAGTTCATAGTGGCATCTGTGGTACTCATTCGAGTGGACTGACCTTATCCAAAAAATTGATTAGAATGGGTTACTATTGGCTTACAATGGAGAGAGAATCATTCACTTTTGTGAAAACATGCTCAAAATGTCAGATTCATGGGAATCTCATTCATGCTCCTGCACAAGAACTTCAACCATTCACGCCAACCTGGCCATTTTCTCAATGGGGTTTAGATCTAGTGGGCAAGATTCATCCTTCTTCATCAAACGGGCATAAGTTCATCATCACAGCTACAGAATATTTTACCAAGTGTATTGAGGTAGTCCCTCTTACTAAAGTTACCGGCAAACAAATATCATCATTCATACTCAACTATATTATTTGTCGGTATGGCATTCTCAACTCCATTATTATAGATAATGGACATTTGTTCAAAAATCCGAATGTTGATGAACTTTGTGAGAGATTTCACATTCAACATAGATATTCAACACCATACTATCCACAAGGGAATGGCCAAGCAAAGGCCTCAAATAAAACAATATTAAATTTTGAAGGCGTGAATGATTCGGGGAAGAGATTGGCCGCGTTCAACTCAATCCTGCTCTATGGGCTTACAAAACCAGTATCCGCACACTAACAGGAGCAACACCATTTTCTCTTATCTATGGAGCAGAAGCCATATTACCTTTAGAAGTTGAGATTCCCTCACTTAGAGTATCATTGAAAGGTCTTACAACGAATGATGAATACAGAGTCTCCTGACTCCAGAAGCTGGAACTCTAAGATGAAAAAGGGCCGAAGCGGGGTGATCATTTGAAAGCATATCAATAAAATGATGTCGTGTAGCTAATCTAAAAAGTAAACCGCGTGCCTTTGAGGGGGTGGGTGATTTTTGTTCTAAAAAAGAACCACACAATCCCGGCAAAGGAACGGAGAGAAAGAAAGGGAAAGTTCGAACCGACTGGGTCCTTATGTAGTTATCATGGCAGTCTATGGTTAGAAGACCTACAAACTACTCGAAAGCGAGGAGAGGGGACACGTTTGATGAACCTATCAACATCAGCCACGCCTGAAAAAGTATTATGAATAGGTTTGTCATGTTTGGAAAGTCTTGAAGAAATACAAAAAATTAAAAAATCGAAGAAATACAAAAATTAGAAAAGTCACGAAGAAATACAAAAAATGAAGTCCTAAAATAAAAAAATCGGATAAAGGATCTGAAGAAATAAAAAATGAAAAAAGTCACTTTGAACAAATCAAAGCAATGAGGAAAAAGTCCTAAAAAGTGGTTTACGCCTGGTGAAAACACAGCAAACAGGGCATCTCGATGAAAGCATAAAAAAAAAAAGAAGAAAGAAAAAATCTATAGGGTGAAAACGACGTAAAGATCTATTGACGCCGAAAAATCACAATAAAAAAAATGAGTGAAAAAATCGGCAAAGCAGGGCCTTTGTTGACTTTCCATCTAATGAGTTCATGCGCCACTTTTCCACCGGCCTTTTGTTTTCAAGCATCTTTTTCATCATCTTAGGGCCACACCAGCACCATGCTATCATCATTTACCTCGAACGATAACGTCTTACCATGGCTTGATTATTGTATATATTCATTTCAGCAAGTTGTGTTGATACCAAGGGCAAACATGGGCATACTGGGGGCAATCAACTTTCAAGTTTTAACAAAATAGTGAGACAATGACATCGAAGCCAATCATGCAAAAACAAAACAACCAAATCAAACCAAAACATCCAATCATTGATCCATATCACAGTAGCTTTCAGTTGCGTACCTTATCATGATTTATATCTGGATGATCTATAATCTAAATAATGTTTGGAATCACAGTATTTCATTCTTGAACAATGGTTGTTTAATTTTCGATATCATTTCTCTGGAGCACACTCGATGATGTACTGAACTAGAGTGGCAAGGAAAGAGGATGATTTTTCTTTGTCTGTTGTATTGAGGTTAACTATCCATCTGTTGCAAGTATGTCGTGAGACATGATTTTCCAAAGTTTATCATTGATGACAGTTCCAAATTTACATCAGATGGTGGTTAGTCTTTGTCTGTTCATGCAAGAAATGCTTAGGTCATCTCGGTTCAATTTTACCTAGATGCTTGTGTTCACTTGCCATATTAAAAATCATGAAAGTTGTACTCAGGCAATCATTGGTGCTAATTTCCCCTCTGATGCTTGTACACACTTCCAACATTTTCAAATGCTCTATGATGATTTAAGCAAGCTCACCAAAAGGCTCAACAAAATGGTCGGTTTCATTTAGTTGCATTTCATTTTAGGTCATTGTACATAACTGCATATTGGATTTGCATCAAGAGTTTTTGAAAGGTCAATGGTTGTCATATTTCTTTGGACTATTTGTGGAGGACAATACAAACATTTGTTTCATTATCATTTCATCATCATTTTATTAGCATTGTCATCTTATCATTGCATTTTCATTACATTATCATCTTATCATTGCATTTTCATTGCATTATCATCTTACCATTGTATTTTCATTATCATTATCATTGTCACTATCATTATCATTATCATTATCACTATCATTATCATTATCATTTCATATCATTATTATTTCATATCATTGTCATTTCATTATCATATCATTATCATTATCATCTCATTATCATTATCATTATCATTCATTACATTTATCATTCATTCCCATTATCATTACATTGTCATCATTTCATTATTTCATTATCATTATCATGTATTGCACCATCATTCATTTCATTTATATCATATATTTTATCATTTCATTCATGTCATTACCATCTCATTATCATCTCATTTCACTCATTATTTATTACATCATTATCATTATCAAAGCATATCATTTCACTATCATTATCATTCATTTCATTCATATCATCTCATTTTATTATTATTATCATCATTTATTTCATCTCAGTATCATCATTTCATCATATCATATCATTATCATTTCATTATCATTACACATCCATTTCATTTATCATGTCATTTTATTACAAATCATTATATTTCATCACAAATCATTTTATCATACATCACTATTTACTTATCTCATTTCATATCAGTATTCATATCATATCATTTTATCATACCAAATTCATAATGCATATCATGAACACAACATTCATTTTTCATCATTTACCTGCATTGAAAAATCCAAAAACAAACATTCCATACATACATTTCCATCATCCACCTGCATGACATCATTAGTACACATTATCAAATCATCATCATCATAATAAAAACATCATAATCGAATCATCCTGCATATCATATTAGTCATCAGATCATTCCAATGCATACCTAAATCCATAGCATATAGAAATCAATGCACATCACATAAATCATATCATAAATGCATATCACATCATCATATCATAAATGCACATCACATCATCAAAAAAATAATCATCACCCCTGCATATCATTGCTCATCAAAAATTATACAAATGTCCAACTGTCCAATGAAACTAAAATTTCCAAAGAAAAATACATCAGATATAATCAAAAATCCGTATACATGCTCCAAAAATGGTACACATATGTGCACTATATCTCCTAACTGGTCGATACCCCTGATGGAGCTGGTCCGGAAGGAGGTGCCTGCCACTGGTACCTGCGTCTGGGTCCTGCCGAGGCCCAGTCACTCCCCTGCTCTGTGTATGTGTCTGTGATCTACTCCTGGTCCTACTATGGGACCGCAGGTATGGCTCTCTGCGCTTTGGAGGACACAGCTCCTCGTATCTGACCCTGTAATACTCGGCCTCCCTCGCCATCTCCATGCCCTCTGCAATGGCATTCCGTAGTGATGCACTCTCTACAGTGCCCATCAGTCTCTGAGCAACGCCCTCAGCCTCTACTGCCCTCTGTCTGAATGCATCCCTCTCTGTAATCACCTGGGCTAACTGTGGATCTGGGGCAGGTGCATGTGCAGGTGCCTGTGTCTGTGCCTATGCTTGTGCCAGCTGTGCCTGAAGTTGTACAATGAATCTCTATGCCTGCACCAGCTGACTCTGTAACTGTCCCTGCTGCCCCTGTAATGTCTGCACCTGGGCCTGAAGCATGGCTATCTACCCCTGCTGAGATGAGGATGCCATCTGGATCACTGTCTGTCTCTCAATCCCTGTCCTCGGCCGCCGCATGATCTGGACACCCCTCAGAATATCCGGCCTCGACCTCCCCAGCACCTTTCCCTCCTCCCCGCCATCATCTCCATCATCATCATCTGAACTCTCCTCATCTCCGCTCTCCACCTCTCCTCCAACTGCTCCCTGCTCACCGCCGACCACATCCTCCTGTCTCACTACCCCTGGCTGTGGTGCTACCAAAATGGGTGCTGGCTCATCAGGACTGGTAAACCGTGGAAAAGGATGTGTATGGTAATATAGCGAATACTCATTAGGCATGCCAACATCAATAATATCTTGCCTGTCATCCCATGCCTCAGGCGCTAATAACTGGAACTCTGTATACGCTATCTGATAAGAAATACATGGCCCCCATCCGGCCTCATCTCTGCTCTGGGCATAGTGTGCAACCCCCTGTGGCATCCCCTGTGTGAATCCAAACTACCTCTGTACCCGCAATGCCAGAAATCTCTCAAGAATGAAGGGATTCCGCCCTATCAGGAACCAAAGAATGTCTACAAATGGAATCTCTATATCATCTGTAGCCCATGGCTTGCAATCAAGATACGGTTTCC
>VDFB02022224.1:0-34092 GCA_007258455.2 Sequoia sempervirens
TATAATTAAATAATTTCATAATTATTTGATTATAAAGTTATTTGAAAATTATTTTAATTAATTAACTAATTAAGACAATTTGCAAGATAAGAATTATAAAAAATAAGGATAAGGATAACTTTCTTATTTTGAGGATTTATTGATTGAATAATTAGATTCTTTTAAAATTGTTTTTGATTAGAGATCAACAAGTTTTGCGGGGACCAAAAACCCCTTACAAAAAAGTTTTGAGCGGACCTGAAACCCCTTACAAACAAAAGAAAGTTGCAATAAGATAGGATCACAAAAAATCAATAGGCCAACATCAACTGTCTACCAAAAGATATACAAGACAAAACAAACTGTAAGAAATTAGCTTTGAAGGGACTAAAAACCCTTAACAACTAGGAAAACATAAGGGCCTTAACCCCAACACATCTTTAAAGAGATTTCTTGAATCTGCTAGGCATCAAACACAACCTACAACATCCACTCCATAATGAAACAACTGCTCAACACTAAGCTAAAAGAAAAGGGTTGCCAAAGCACCCTTCAAGACCAATCATTTTTCCCCATCTCCCTACCTCAATAAGAGAGGAACAAGGAAAAACCATATTAGTGTAAAAAACTAACAAAAACTTGATTCTTGACAAAAGCAGAAAAACCAAACACCCCACCTCAATAGGGGTTTTGGGAAACAAAACAACACACTACGAAGCAACAACCTTCAAGTAACACCAAAACACCTAAAAAGAAAACCTTGCCTCCAACTCTAAAAGAGAAGGCTCCCCTTTATAGGAGAGAATGATATGAAACCCCTTACCACCAAAAACATGACTCTCTATGCCAGAAAAGCTCCACCTCAATATAAGCTAACACTCCACCTCAAAAGGAGCAATCTCCCCCTCTACAAGAGACACTGTTGAAGAATCAAATAAGCAACTTTAGTAGGAAGGGATGACATAACATCCCTTAGCAGTGTAAGCATCAGATACTGGGCTGAAGAAGAAAAAACCTCCTCAATGAGCTCACACAGCTGGGTCCAAAGAGAAAATAAAGAGCATAACCCAACCAACAACAAACAAGCATCATCTTGGACAAAGTCCAACAAAACCATGACGAGCAACTCCAACAACCTCATCCTCTGCATAAACAAAAAACACCATAAGAGGGTAAAGGAAGACAACAAAATCCACCTGTAGACACCAAAAATATCCTGATTGACACTATGCATTTGATTCTGATTAACTAACACCATTTCTTCTAAAATAACTTCAAATTGATCAATTAATTGAATAATCAACATTATTTAATTAAAATCAACAAATTCAACTATTAATTAATAATTTAATTTATTGATTAATCCATCCTTCTTCTAAGTAATTTTTCATCATATTTAATTAAATCAAATAATTAATCCTCTCTTAATCCTTGTATTTGATTAAAAATCAATCAAATCAAATGTCACAGCTCCTAAGTACCTCCAATTAATTAATTCTGGATTAAATAATCCTAAATTAGCTTTCTAATCATCATTACCAAATTCTCTAGCTTTTAACTCTTCAAGAGTTAAATCAACCATGATCAACTAACCAGATTGCACATAAAATCAATTTCTTCTACTTATCTAATTACCTCAATTATCCTCACAAAGACATATTTTGAGGAACATTCCTCTCAATAACCTCTCATTCAATTCCCCTCTAAAGGTTTTCAAAAACCTTTCACATCTTCATTTACTTCTCTTACAACCTTTCAAATCCTCTTACATCCTTTCAAATCTCATTCAATTCCTCTTACACCAATTTCAAATTCTCAACCAACAACATTTGTTTCTCTTCCATCCTCCTCCACTCACACATTTCCCAAAAAGTGCTTCACCTTCCTCCAATAGAATTGTGACACTTGACACATTCTCATTGGCTCTCAATTTATCCAACATTTACCATTTCATCCATTATTCAACCCTTGGATTCGATCAATAGAAGCATTCTCTTCACAATATCACATCCACAATCCATGCAAAGTCATTATGCTCATTTCAACCATCAATCATCCAATTGATATCACTATCTTTGAGGGCAATCGACACTTATCAAATTCATTTTTGATCCATAGTATCATGCATTTGGAGTCAAAGAATCTTGTAGCTTATCAAAGGGATTGGGAAAGGGCCACTTTCCACATCAAAGTGACACCAATCCTTATATGGGATTGAGGTTTTATCTAATTTAGTTGATTACATGCTTTTATTTTCTTTCTTTTGTGCTTTTGCTTCATGTTTTCATCTTTTAGTATGATCAAGAATCTCATAGGGAATGATATTTGTGCTTATTTGAATGACTAATTCTCTTGTGTTTGTCTATGTTTAGTTAGGTGTAGATAATCATTCACACTTCCACCTATAGACAACCTTCTACAAGAAGCCAAAGCTAGATAGAACAAACAGGGGCACATAAAAATTCCCCCCAAGAGAAATAAGAACATTGAACAACACTTAGGCTTCAACACCCACCATAAATATTTAAGGAAACTAGTAGGAAACTCCCCACAAAGAACAAGGAAGCCAACCTCCAAGCTTTTCCAAACCACACATCTACTCTAGGAAGAGGATAACATAGTAGAAAAAAGAAACATAGGCCAAAAGACCACCAAATGTAGAGTCCCAATCTCAAAATGATCAGGAGCAACCAAACCCCAAGAGGAACATGGGGCCCCAAACAAGACGGAAGTAAGGAGAAGGCACTACAAAAGAGAACACCAAGCAACCCCAACACATCGGTTGGAGCTAGAGAAGAGCCAAAACTCCACACAACCAACCAGAGGAAGACACTGCCATTCCACAAAGAGGGGACAAGAAGAACCCAAAACACTCTGAGGACAAAAACCTCCAAAAGAGAGCCACCAAGCGAACAATAGGAATAAATGAAGGATGAACAAGAAGAAGCAAGAAGCAAAATAGGCCAGCACAAGGATCCCCCAAGCCATCCTACTACCCTGAGTAGGAGCATAAATAAGCCTATTCTTCAACTGATCTTCCTCAAAGAAATTAAACCACACCCATTCTAGGGAAGGCACCTAGAAAAAAGAAGAAGGGCAACCAACACCCAACCACAACCACAAAAAAACCATCAAAAACTTCCTTAGAGAACCCAGAACCCCCTCCCAAGCCACTCTCGCCATGCAGACCCAAGATGAAAGGAGATCCTTCTTCCGAATCAATGTCCTTAGCGCTCCCCTCAACATCTACATAAGACAAGCTGGTAACTCTTGATCTTTCCCCACCCAACGCTACTTGCAAAAGAACCTACACAAGAGGAATAGGCACCGAGGCCACAAGGATGCAACCAAAAAATATGTCTTCATCCTCATCTGAACCTCCATCTCCATCCTCCTTCAATGATTTTGAACTACCCTTAGAGCTGCTCTTCTTGCCACACTCCATTTTTTTTTATGTGATTCTTTTAAAATTGTTGAATGAATATATTAACTAATATATATATATATATTAAATTGTTCTCCTTATCAAATCATTTTAAAAATGAAAAAGGGAAGATGATGACCATGATGAGAAAAATGGATATTACTTTCTAGTTATTACACTCTTAAAATATCCTCATCTCATAATAACAATAATAACACCTCCCACAACCCATAGGGAAATTGGTTGCACTCTTAATATAGAAGATGAGGATAATAGAATATGAGAGTTAAAGATTTTTTCTAGAAAATAGATACTATGGAAATTAGATTTGAGTCAAAAAAATTTAATGAGGAAGGAGGTTATTTTGATTATCACTTCTTTATAGGGGAGACTGTATGACCTTTGTGGATTTGGTTGTGCATCACACTATGTACATTTAAGAATTTGACATTGAACAATGTAGATACAAGAACCCTTTCATGGCTATTGATGAATGTTTATCTACAAGGTATATTTTGGACTTAGTTCAATTCTATTTCCTTAAATATTTTTATTGAGATTATTGACAACATGATACAATTTGCATAAAATTTTGAGATAAGTCATTTCCCATGGTTCTAGTGAGTTTATGATAATTTTATTGATATAATTATTTAGTTAGTATTGAATGAACACCAACTACTACTAATGTTATAAATGCAATATTTTCTAGAGCTATTTTCAAATAGAGTGATTAGTAGAGATCATACCAACTTCATATGCTAAATTTATTCTTTTTTTCACAAACCTTATACTTTTACTTTAAATACCAAATTTTATAAGGCACAAAAAGTTGGGTGCTACATAAAATTACTAAAATTATAAAATATTGCATTGAATATGTGAAAAACAACTTGGTTTTCATATGAGTATATCGTCATACATGATTGGTTAGTCAAGAATTTGTGGCACGAAATTAGGTACCAATGATTTTGATAGTATTTAATTCTTTTCTAAAGCCGCATGTTTATATCACTCTAACAAAAATAGGGGTCTTACATTTGAGAGATGAATATCCCTTAGATAGATAAAGCTAGCATCTCTACTTTTGTATCAAATTATAATGAATCAATATCCTTTTACAAGTAATTATAATGATTTAGTATGGCAAGTCTATCCTTAATGCATAAAGTTTTTATAATTGTAAATAAAAATTCTCTCTTACAAAATTTGATTCAAGTCTTTTATATGTTGGTTGATTTAATTGTTGATTCAAAGGAAAATGTGCAAAATAACAATCTTCATATCTTAAATTTATTTTTGTTTAGTACATAATAGTGATATAATATGAAAAGTGGTAGACATGAACATGTATATCTTTTTTATTTTCTTAACATCTAGATAAAAAAATTGGTGTTATCAAGGATTAGGAAGTACATTTCTAGAATGCTTCTTATTATTTTAAAAAATACTTCAAATTTTGATTAAGATAAATTGCCTAAAATGGATTGACCTTTTCTTGATAAGGTAAAAGGTAGAAGATAAAATAAACCTTTGAATTTTAAATAAATTACGATTCCAAAATTATAGTTGAAATATTTTGTCGATATAAATTTTTTGTGGATAATCATTTGAGATTCATTTTCAAGGAAGTACTCTATATTAAATTGTGATTTAAGATCTATTGATTTGATTTGGGGGGCTAGATGTAAAATAAATTTTGGTTCATGGTTTTATAATACAAGTCTATTATACTTTTATAATTATGTGTATACATTAGAAGTCAAGAAGTAGATAGAGAGAGTTTCTAGATTCTACACAACTAACTGCATGCAACATAAAAGGTATTTAATTCATGTGGTTCTTTGATAGTTTTGATTGTTCTCATCAACCACTATATGCCTCTCTTTTTGAAGGGTAGGGACACTACTAAATTGGGATAAATATAGGTGACCACTATGTCTATGGTTGGAGGAAAATTTCTTGTATGTTGTGTTGGGTCCCTTTCATTTTGTATGTCTTAGTCATATTTCACCCATTGTTGATAACTTATTCAATAAATTTTAATGGACCTTTATGATTCAAAGTATCTCCTTTTATGTTCTTGTTTTCCCTCTTATTCTTTTGCCAGTTATCTATACTGAAAAAAATAAAATGGTTTCTTTGTGAGATTCAAAACCCTTTGGAGACTTGGAACCTTAGGTTCCAAGTTTGTATTTCCTCTTGCAACCACATTCTCCATTCAAATATTGTTCTTGATCCCATCTAGACCCTAATTCTAGGAAAGAACTTGGTATTTTTGTTGGAGTGCAGTTAACATTGAGACGAGGGGGGGTGAATCAATGTTTTTAATTCTTTTAACAATTTTCATATGATGAATGAACTTATACTATAAAAATGAAATGAATAGATGATGAACAAACACATTAAAAGATTGACACAATGATTGTATTGAGTGGAAACTCTCTTGGGGAATAAAACCACCCGAACTTCGTAGCACCCCTCCATTTTGGGTCTTTTGATCATACAATGTTTTCCTTGTTATACTTTGTTCTGCTATTACCTTGACTATAGTATTTGGTTACTTTTGACCGCTAACTGTTAAACGATGTGAACGTTATATTTTGATGTGATGGTATTTTATTCTGATGTTATCGTGATGGCATGTTTTGGATTAGCTTAACATATATTTGAATTAATGATGTTTTATGCTTTTGATTTTATTATTGATGTTAGATGTGTCAGTTAGAAATTCTATATTGGTGAAGGGGACAGGATGGTATTACTCGCTTGTGAGCGCCCTATAATTCCATGATTTCCTCTTCACAATGTGTTTTATTATATTATATATATGCATGCATGACACTCATTTTGTTATAAATTGAAATAATTGAAAACCTTTGGTAATTTATAAATCAAAACAACAGAGAGAGTGAGTCACTAAATTAATTGTAACTACAAATTTACGAATTGGGTAGGGCTGTATTTTTTATATGATTTAAACGAATTGATGACGCACCTTTAGTAAAAATTTTAAAGAAAACCCAGATCTAAAAACAAAAGTTATTAAAGCCGTAACAGACTCATTTTGTGATTAATATTGTTTGAAAATTGTAAAAAAGGGAAATACATAGAAAAAAATTGTAAAAGAGGATAATACACAAAAAAATAGCTAACTTAAGAGACAGAGAAATAAGATAGAAATGTATGCTTCAGCATATACAAGATTTTTATTGATGTATATCTATTACATATGCCTCAATTATTTACAGAGGTCTTTAGGCAGTGGAGAAAATAAGATTTATTTGCATGGAAAGTAATAACATTAACATATAAAATAAGAGAAGATATGGTAAAGTGGTGAGTGAGTCAGATTTCATATCTTATCTTGATAAGTGGAGTGAGTCAAATTCCATATCGTATCCTGATTAATGGAGTGAATCAGATTTCATCAATGAGTGGAGTGAGTCAAATTCTATATATTATCTTGATAAGTGGAGTGAGCTAGATTTCATATTTTATATTGATAAGTGGAGTGAGTCAGATTCACTGTACTCATTGATGAAATCTAACTCACTCCACTAATCAAGATAAGATATGGAATCTGACTCATTCCACTTATTAAGATAAGATATAGTATCTAACCCACTCACCACTTTACCATATCTTCTCTTATTTTATATGTTAATGCTATTACTTTTCATGCAAGGAAATCTTATCTTATTTTCTCCACTGCCTAAAGACCTCAATAAATAGCTGAGGCATATGTAATATTAATAGAAGTCTTTAGACAGTGGAGAAAATAAGATAAGATTTTCTTGCATGAAAAGTAATATTATTAACATATAAAATAAGCGAAGATAAGATAAAAAAGATAAGATATGGTAAAGTGGTGAGTGAGTTAGATTCTATATTTTATCTTGATAAGTGGAGTAAGTCAGATTCCATATCTTATTTTGATTAGTAGAGTGAATCAAATTCCATCAATGAGTGGAGTGAGTCAGATTTTATATCTTATCTTGATAAGTGGAGTGAGTCAAATTCCATCAATGAGTGGAGTGAGTCAAATTCCATATCTTATCTTGATAAGTGGAGCGAGTCAAATTCACTCCACTCATTGATGAAATATAATTCACTCCACCAATCAAGATAAGATATGAAATCTGACTCACTCCACTTATCAAAATAAGATATGGAATCTGACTCACTCACCACTTTACCATATCTTTTCTTATCTTATCTTCTCTTATTTTATATGTTAATACTATTATTTTCCGTGCAAAGAAATCTTATTTTATTTTCTCCACTACCTAAAGACCTCTATAGATAATTGAGGCATATGTAATATTAATAGAGGTCTTTAGACAGTGGACAAAATAAGATAAGATTTCCTTGCATGGAAAGTAATAGCATTAACATATAAGAGAAGAGAAGATATGGTAAAGTGGTGTATGCGTTAGATTCCATATTTTATCTTGATTAATGGAGTGAATCAGATTCCATATCTTATCTTGATTAATGGAGTGAGTCTGATTCCATCAATGAGTGGAGTGAGCCAGATTTCATATTTTAGTGGAATGAGTCACACCTTATCCTTAGGAGAAATTACTTCCAACACTCCCCTTTAATTTCGAACACATATGCTTCAACATTCACAATGCTCAAATTTTTATCTTTGCAACTTCACATTTCTTCACTCATTCACAATTTTCTTTCATTGATGTTTCAACCTCTAAAATCTTCAAATACTATAGATCGAACCTAAGAAATCCCATGTTTTTGTTGGGATGCTATTGTCATGCTTGGATTTAAGAAATTATAAAGT
The DNA here is from genome assembly GCA_007258455.2 of Sequoia sempervirens. Taxonomy (NCBI): domain Eukaryota; kingdom Viridiplantae; phylum Streptophyta; class Pinopsida; order Cupressales; family Cupressaceae; genus Sequoia; species Sequoia sempervirens. The sequence goes on from VDFB02022224.1 coordinate 8,208, forward strand.
AGATTATTGAATTGTTGGTTGTCATTTCGTCATGATCTTTCTCTCAATCCTGATGTTGGACAAAATGAATTAATTATGTTTTTGATATGATTTATTTAAAAAAAATGGTTATTATTATGATTATGATTATTATCATTTGAAAATGATAAATGATTTATTGATTTCTTCTGAATAGAAGAAACAACTGTTTATTTTATTATGATTTAAAAACAATTAAGGAATTGAACAAATGGTTTAAATTTCATCTTTTGTCTGAAATAGATGTCATTAAGTTAGTTTTATTAAGGCTATAAATTATTGAATGTTAATGAAGGAAGTGGATTTAGGAAATCCAAACATAGATTTGATCCCTATTTGATTGACCTTCTTGAATGTGCACTTCTTCTGTTTCACTTTAGGGAAGTTGATTAGAAGGGTTGTTAAGTTTTCTAGAAGGGGTTTAACTTTTGAGGCTGCATTATTATATTAGTCAACCTTTGTTTTGCTTTAGGTAGTGCATATAGTTGTATCTTGTTGTTTTACCCAGTTTTCATGAATGATGATGGTTTATGTCTCTTTTGGTTCAGAAGTGGATCATGTGTTTCATGTCTCCTGTGGAAGGAGTGGGTTATGTGTTTTGTTGTCTCCAGTGTTTGGAGAGGGTTTTGACTTTTGTTGCCTCTAGTGTTTGGAGTGAGTTTCATTTTGTGTTCCTCCTAAAGTTGGAGTGGTTTATCTTGTTGGTATGCACTTGGGATTTCCCTTGGTGATTAGTTTTATTTGGTATGTTGTCAAGTAGAAGAGTGGCTTATGTTAGGGGCCAGAGCCCAAAGAGGTAAACTAAAAAACTTTCAGAAGTGGTTAATCAAGTGATAACTAAATCAATGTACTTAGAAGTTAGGTAGTATTTCACACTAATTAAGATAATTGAGTCTCACTCATAGACAGAAGGGCTTGTATAGACTTGGCATGGGACGGGAAGACTTGAAATGGCAAGGTCATCTATCTTGTCCTTATGAGAGGTATTTGATTCCGCATGAATGAGCATGGGTGTCGGAATTCAATAGAGGCCACCAAGACAACCCATAGTGGGGGTCGAAGCCTATGAAGATTCTCAAAGGAGATCCCTTGTCGAGCTGTGTGATGACAATCTTTCTACGATAATATTTGGTATTTGGTTTTATGAGTTTGGTCTTCTTATCATTCTTGATCTGTTCTATTTCTGGAAGCAATGTGACTTATGTCAGTAATATTAGAGTTGTTCTTGTATTATTCATATAGTTGTTTGGTTCATGTTATTGGTTGTGTCAGTGTGAGTTAGTCTGTGTATAGAGGTAGATGGTCTTGCCTAAGATTCCTTGTTACTATCTCCTAAGCATGGGGGGTGAGCCTTTGGGTATCACATGGTTGGGTGGAACATGCACCTTAATCTATTGGGTCTTCTTATTTTTGTGGTGCACTAGGGTCAAAAATAAGGAGATAAAAAAATTAAAGGAAGGTGTTTAAAGTAGTAAAAGGACAAGTGAATTTGTTAATGGATTAAAAAGTATGGTTGAATGCCGCAACATTCTAGATTTTTTTAAGCATGTTTGAGACTAGCAGAGCCTAGTAGGATTCTCGAGCACCTATAGTGTGACTTTATTGAAGGTGTTGACAAAAAAAAAGATTTCACACCTGAACTGACAATGGACTGGTATTTCCTAGGTTCAATATGTAGTATTTGAATATTTTAGATGTTGAAACATCAATGAAAGAAAATTGTGAAAGAGTGAAGAAATGTGAAGTTGCAAAGATAAAAATTTGAGCATTGTGAATGTTGAAGCATATGTGTTAAAAATGAAAGGGGAGTGTTGGAAATAATTTCTCCCAAGGATAAAGTGTGACTCACTCCACTAAGATATAGAATCTAACTCACTCCACTCATTGATGACATTTGACCCACTCCACTAATCAAGATAAGATATGGAATCTGACTCACTCCACTTATCAAGATAAGATATGGAATCTAACTCACACACCACTTTACCATATCTTCTCTTATTTTATATGTTAATGTTATTACTTTCCATACAAGAAAATCTTATCTTATTTTCTCCACTGCCTAAAAACCTCTATTAATATTACATATTCCTCAACTATTTATAGAGGTCTTTAGGCAGTGGAGAAAACAAGATAAGATTTCTCTGCATGGAAAGTAATAGCATTAACATATAAAATAAGAGAAAATAAGATAAGAGAATATATGGTAAAGTGGTGAGTAAGTCAGATTTCATATCTTATCTTGATAAGTGAAGTGAGTTAGATTCAATATCTTATTTTGATTAGTGGAGTGAGTCAAATTCCATCAATGAGTGGAGTGAATCTGACTCACTCCACTTATCAAGATAAGATATAATATTTGACCCACTCCACTCATTGATGGAATCCGACTCACTCCACTTATCAAAATAAGATATGAAATCTTACTCACTCCACTAATTAAGATAAGATATGAAACCCGACTCACTCCACTTATCAAGATAAGATATGGAATCTAACTCACTCACCACTTTACCATATCTTCTCTTCTTTTATTTTATATGTTAATAATATTACTTTCCATGTAAGGAAATTTTATCTTATTTTCTCCACTGCCTAAAAACCTCTATTAATATTACATATGCCTCAGCTATTTATAGAGGTCTTTAGGCAGTGGATAAAAACAAGATAAAATTTCTTTGCATGGAAAGTAATAACATTAACATATAAAATAAGAGAATATAAGATAAGAGAAAATATGGTAAAGTGGTGAGTGAGTTAGATTTCACATCTTATCTTAATAAGTGGAGTGAGTCAGATTCCATATTTTATCTTGATTAGTAGAGTGAGTTAGATTTCATTAATGAGTGTAGTGAATCTGACTCACTCCACTTATCAATATAAAATATGAAATCTGAATCACTCCATTCATTGATGGAATTTGACTCACTCCACTTATCAAGATAAGACATGGAATCTGACCCACTCCACTCATTGATGAAATCTGACTCACTCCACTAATTAGGATAAGATATAAAATCTGACTCACTCCATTTATCAAGATAAGATATGAAATCTGACTCACTCACCACTTTACCATATCTTATTTTATCTTATCTTCTCTTATTTTATATGTTAATGCTATTACTTTTTATGCAAGAAAATCTTATCTTATTTTCTCCACTGCCTAAAGACCTTTATAAATAACTGAGGCATATGTAATAGACATACATCAATAAAAATCTTATGTATGCTGAAGCATACGTTTCTATCTTATTTCTCTATCTCTTGAGTTAGCTGTTTTTCTGTGTATTGCCCTCTTTTACAATTTTTTTCTATGTATTGTTCTCTTTTACAATTTTCAAACAATACTAACCACAAAATCAGTATGTTGTGACTTTAATAACTTTTGTTTTCGGATCTGGGTTTCTTTGAAATTTTTAATGAAAGTGTTACATCAAGTCATTTAAAACATATAAAAAATTCAGCCCTACCCAGTTTGTAAATTTTTAGTTATGATTAATTTAGTGACTTACTCTCTCTATTATTTTGATTTACAAATTACCAAAGGTTTCCAATTATTTCAATTTCTTCAAATTTATCAAAAGATTTTATTTTCAATTCTACAAAAGTTTTATAATTCATTAAATACTTTCTTTTTTATTTTTCTACAAAAATCTATTTTTTTTGTCTTCAAGATTTCAACAAAGATTTTACAATTTTTGAAACAAGATTTGACATAGGTTTTCCTTGCAAAACTAACAAAGTTTAAATCTTCCAACAACATAAAAATTTGTAAAATATTTCAAAATGAATACTAAATTTATAGAAGGAAAACTTGGTTTTTCCCAAAAGCTTGAAAGGATGTCAATGGAGTCCTAAATTTCTTCTTTTGATTCCAACTCCTACAATCCAAATATTTTCTTCAAATCCAAAAAAAATAAAACCATAGCCAATTCTTCCTCCAACAAATTGAAAATTCAATTCCAAATGAAATTGTATTTACTCTCATAGAGTTTTTTCTCAAATATAGTCAAACCCTTAAAATATCTCTTATATATATATTTACTTGTAAATATCTTTCAACAATAAATATTTTCAAAATATCTCAAAACCCCTAAAATATCTCATAGATATTTTCTTCATTTATTTATTTTTTAAATCTTCAAATACTACAGATCAAACCTAGGAAATCTTATGTTTTTGTTGGAATGCTCTAACTATGAGCTATGATCTTCTTCGTGACCAATCCATTGTCAATTCAGGTGTGAAATCTTTTTTTTTCTCAACACCTCTCATAGAGTCACATTGCAGGTGCTCAAGAATCCTACTAGGCTCTGCTAGCCTCAAGCATGCTTAAACAAATCTAGAATGCTATGGCATTCAACCATACCTTTTAATCCATTGACAACTACACTTGTCATTTTACTACTTTAAACATCTTCCTTTGATTTTTTTGATCTCCTTATTTTTGACACTGGTGCACCACAAAGACAACAGTTACAACTTCTTTTTGGCAGCTTCTTATTTCTACAACCTCCATATGTTGGCTCCCATCATAAAATGGATGTGTAGAACCTTCTCTGCCACGATCTTTTCTGGATCACTTCCTTTGAACAGCTTCATATCTGAGATATGACAGATATTATAATTTAAATTAATATTAATATATATATAATATAATATATAATTTATATATATATTAAATATTAAAAAATTAATTTTGTTGGTTGGAATATAAAATAATATTTTATTTTAGACATATATTTAAATATTTAAATATAAAGAATTTTAAATGATTATTCTATATCATTGAAAAAAAAAATGACTTTAATTGAAAAACTGATTTTGATTATCATGTGTAATTGAAGAAATAGGGAGATAAACTATTGGTTTCAAATTTCTCAATATTGCAAATTGTAAATTTAATTACTTTTGAGTAGTTGCAAACAATGTTAATTATTTTAGTTGATTACATGCAATATGTTATTGCCTGACTTGGATTTAAGAAATCCTAAAGTAGATTATTGAATTGTCGGTTGTCCTTTCGTCATGATCTCTCTCTCTCATTCATGATGTTGGACAAAATGAATTAATTGTGTTTTTGATATGATTTATTTTGAAAAGAAGAAATGGTTATTATTATGATTATTATTATTATCATTTGAAAATGATAAATGATTTATTGATTTGTTCTTAATAGAAGAAGCAATTGTTTATTTTATTATGATTTAAAAATAATTAAGGACTTGAACAAATGGTTTAAATTTCATCTTTTGTCTGAAAGAAACGTGATTAAGTTAGTTTTATTAAAGCTATAAATTACTAAATGTTAATGAAAGATGTGGATTTAGGAAATCTAAACATAGATTTGATCCCTATTTCATTGACCTTCTTGAATGTGCACTTCTTCTGTTTCACTTTGGGGAAGTTGATTAAAAGGGTTGTTAAGTTTTCTAGAAGAGATTTAACTTTTGGGGTTGCATTGTTATGTTAGTCAACCATTGTTTTGCTTTGGAAAATGTGTATAGAGGTATCTTGATGTTTTATCCAGTTTTCATGAATGGGGTTGGTTTGTGCCTCCTGTGGAAGGAGTGGATTATGTGCCTTGTTGCCTCCAATGTTTGGAGAGGGTTTTAACTTTTGTTGCCTCCTGTGTTCAGAGTGAGTTTTCATTTTGTGTTCCTCCTAAAGTTGGAGTGGTTTTGTCTTGTTGTAATGCACTTAGAATTCCCTTAGGTTGTTAATAGGGGAGTGGATTTTCATGAGGGCCTACACACAAATTGGTGTTAGGGTAACTTATGTAGAGTTAGTCTAATAAGTGAAATTAAATAAATATGTTAGGAATTAGGGTAGTTTAAACACTTAAATTATTTAATCCTTCGCTCATGGATGCAAGGGCTAGTAAAGACTTGGGATGAGACGAGAAGGCTTGGAATGACAAGATCATTATCTTATCTTCTCGAAAGATACCAATTTCACATTGGATTGCATGATTGGGGCCGGGTATCGTAAGAAGTCACCAGACAAACCCAATATGGGGGTCGGAGCTTAGGAAGATACGCCAGGGAAACCCATGCAACTGTTGTGATGAGACTCCTCCTATGACAACCATGAGTCAGTTAGTTGTTTTGTGCAATAGATCATTGTTGTCTAGAAGCATTGTAGCTTATGTCAATGATGTTGGAGTTGTACTTGTGTTATTCTTATGGTTGTATGGTTCATGTGATTGGTTGGTTCAATTATGTTTTAGCCTGTGTCTAGAGGTAGTTGGTCTTGTATAATATTCTTTGTTACTATCTCCTAAGCACAAGGGGTGAGCCTTTGGGTATCACATGGTTGGGTGGAACATGCACATTAATCCATTGGGTCATCTTCTTGTTCATGTGGACAAAATTTCCATTTGGAGGGCTCGTGGGATGTAGTATATTTTCATACTTTATTCATTTCAATTGATCTTGTAATTTATTACCCCTCATTTGTTATCGAAGTGGAAGATGTAATTTGTAACTTTGTTATTAGATTTACCTCATTTGAGAAATGAGAGTTGTAATGTTATTGTTTAAGTGACTGTAATTGAAAACATGTGGTATCTCTTATGCTTTGATGTAATTTATCATGTTTGGAATGGATGTGTTTCTTAATTTATTAAGTAATTAAATGTGATGTTTCCTATTGATTTTTTTTGTTTGGGTTTTAAGTAATCTCAGTCTCGTAACCTTAGAGGTTGTTGGCAATGTATAGTGATCTTGCATGTTAATTATACTTAAATAAATAAATAAAAAATTAGTGCGTTTGTATAGTTAATTGCAACTTCCTCTAAGGTTGTGTGGCGGGGCATTACACATGGTATTAGAGCCCCAAGTTCATACACTGCATACTCTGGGTACATTTGTGTCCGCTATGTTGTCCCTGTATATTGTTAGTGGAATTGTTAAGTGATCACATGTTCATGGCTTTTACTTTAGCATGATGTACTATGTGGAAAAGAGTAGCATGAAAGAAACCTGATAAAAGGTTATGATGGAAAAGTTTTGGTACATATCCCATGGGTTATGGATTTGGATAATCCTATGTGATTCTGTATGCAGTTGTACTCCTGTAAATGTAAGAAACCAGTAATTGTATCTTGTTTGAGCATAGTGAATACCTCATAATTACTTTGTGTATCCATGTGATGGTGATACTTGGTACCCATCCTTGAGGAAAAAGTTGCATTTTGAGGTGGGATTTACCACACCAAAATGTGTGTTTGCGTGTTTGTTACTTGATTGAGGGCCAACCCATGTGTGGTTGAAACTTATATATAAGAGTAACCAAAAGTAGTTCTTTTTCTTTTGGTTCTCTAGACCCTCAATCCGTGAAGGGATAGTAGTAGCCACAAGTTCTTTGGGTGGAGTGTGTAGTGTACGCATATTGCGGTGCAGAGCATCTTAGCTCAACCAATCCTGAGGAATCATACCCACTACTTTCCCTTATGATGGATCAAGATACTTGATCCATAAGTGTTAACCTACTCCCCACATATTTGAGTATAGTAACATAAGTTTGTTGTGTATTCCTAGTCATCCTTAGAGGTGTTGATCTGGCATAGCTAGTAAACCTCGTATGTATGAGAGGTGAAGCTCGGTAGCCCCATAGTGATATCATCGTATTGCATTATATATTTAGTGTATCTACACATGCTCCGACATGATGTGATAGATAAGATGCCACATCACACTAATGTTCTGACATAGTGCTGGTGATGAAGTGATATTTGCACGTATTCCAATATGATGCAGTACGATGCCACACCCATTGATGATCCAACATAGTGATGGTGATGATTCTATGTTACATGATGCCATGTGCCTAAACATGTGAAGGCACATTATGAGTTTGTCTTTGTTATCCTACTTGTGTGATGAGCGTTATGGGGCCTCAAACACTTGTAGAGGGATCCTCATGGTTGCCTTGACCATGTTGGTTGAGTAGCATATGGGTAGATCCTAGCCATGTATACCTTTGGCTTCAACGAGTTCCTGTGTGTGTCTTCTCCACGAGGTATCGCGAGGTGGAGTGTGATCTGCGCATGCTTATTCCGCGAACCCTCATATGCACTGCCATGTGGCATATGACTAGTACATGCCTTCTCAAGCTGGTGTATGACCAGGTAGAGTGACAATGTTTTGTTAGTCGTGGATACACTCTAGACCATGCGATTGGCATGCTCACTCTGTACCATGTGAGGGCTATTATCTTTCTAGTCTAATGTTGTTTCCTCTTTCCTTGTTTGGTGGCTATTAATTAGTCACATAGTGTTGTACAATGTAATTTTAAAGATTATGAACTTTCATTATAATTATTGATGATTTTTCAGTTGATTGTGAAGGCCGACACTTTGTTATATTTGATTGTGAAGGTTTAGCCACAACTTGTGATATTATTTGCTTATAACCCTAGGGGTTATACATTTGGATTAGTGTTGATTTTATGCACATTTATTGCCTTATTGTTGAAATTGAACTTTAATTTTTCTCTTCTTTATGAACTTGGTGGCTAAGCTAGTTATCATTATTATTTTCAATGTTGGCTATGTGTTGTATTTTGATTCCTCTCCAAGGACATATGAGGTGGAATTGGTGAGTGTGTACGAGGAAGTAGACTCAGGAAACGTTGAAGATGAGAATATGTGAGGCTGTTATGCAACTATGACCCACTACTCACCTTTGTGTAGTGACTGTCTCTTGGAGGATAATCACCTTACACAACAAGAGATAGGTCATGGTGGTCTTGTTTGGATGGTCTCACCTTATGTGTGGACTAACACCATCAAGCCACTGTTGTGATGTATGGAATTTATTTTGTGATGGACTTTAGTTCTTGGTTCATGGATCCGTCTATCATAGATGGTATGCTATTTTCCAGTGTCCAAATGGACCCTTGTGTATCCTTGTGATGTTTCTTGGTGATGTGTATTGATGCATATGTGTATTATATATGTTAATCCATGGATATGTGTTTTGGAGATTTGGTGGTGGTTGTGTCACCACATCGATTTGTATCGATTGATAGTGTACTTGGTTGGGATGATTATAGCATGGGTTGTTGTTGTTTTATGTTGAGGTAGGGAGTGGTTCAGTTTTAAAACCATTGTTTATGTGTGATTTTATGGAGTTTGTACTAGGGGTAGTTGCAGGCTTCCAAGAGTAAGTTTGACCCTAGGGGGAGGATGTAGCACCCCTCCATTTTGGCTCTTTTGATCATACAATGTTTTTCTTGTTATGCTTTGTTCTACTATTACCTTGACTATAATACTTGGTTATTTTTGACCGCTACTGTTAAGCGATGTGAATGTTATAATTTGATGTGATGGTATTTTATTATGATGTTATTGTGATGGCATGCTTTGGATTAGCTTAACATATATTTGAATTAATGATGTTTTATGCTTTTGATTATATTATTGATGTTAGATGCGTCAATTAGAAAGTCTATATTGGTGAAGGGGATGAGATGGTATCACTCGCTTGCGAGCGCCCTACGATTCTATGATTTCCTCTTCACGGTGTGTTTTATTATATTATATATATGCATGTGCACCACTCGTTTTGTTTGCAGGTTGACAGGTATAGGACATCGACTCCACCTGGTTTTATAGGTTTGAGCGTGTCCATTGCCCAACGACATTTGATTCGGAGATAGTTTCTAGGTTTTCTGTGCCAAGTCATCACCCTAGTCATAGTGTGTCATCAGGTTTTAATCAGGTTAAGTTGCTTTGTTGTTCTTCTCTCCTTGATTTTATTTAATTGCAAGTGGAAAAGGTAAATAAATGACTTTATGTATTTAAGTTGTCTATTAAATTTATCTGGTTATGATAGAAATATTATTAAATTTATTAATTAATTTAATTTAATTAATAAAATAATCTAAACTTGGATTAGGTTTATTTTATACAATTTATTAATTAATTTAATTTAATTAATAAAATAATATAATCTTAGATTAGATTTATTTTATTAATTTATTAAATTAATTGTGTGGAATTGAATTGAGTTATTTATTTTGGGCGGGGGCCCTAGCTCGGTTGGCTAAGTAATTCCGTTGCGGCTCTGCTGGTCACGAGTTCTAGTCTCCCCCATCCCGTGGTACTGGAGGGCGTGTCGCGCCAGCGCCGCCGGTCATGTTAAAAAGTTTACCAGGCGCACTGCAGTTTATAGGGGGTCGTGCTACCCGATTCTTGCAGTCTAAAATAAAAATAAAAAAATTGAGTTATTTATTTTGAAATAGAAAATTTATAATAAAGTAAATGGTTTAAATATATTTTAAATTTAAATTGTGTTTTAAAGTATTTAAAATGTAAATATCTTGTAAATGCATAAATTAAAAGAATTGAATTTATTTGAAAAAGAATTTATTTTTAAATTATTAAAAGTGAAATATTTTGAAAATATCTTTTGTTGAAAGATATTTATAATTAAAAATTAAGAAATTAAAATTAAAATTAAAATTTTTTTAAAAAAAGAAAATATCTAGGAGATATTTTGAGGGTTTTGAGATATTTTAAAAATATCTATTGTTGAAAGATATTTACAATATATATATGAGATATTTTAGGGATTTGACTATATTTGGGAAAACTCTATGAGAACAAATGCAATTTCATTTGGAATTGAATTTTCAATTTGTTGGAGGAAAGATTGGCTATGGCTTTGTTTTTTTTGGATTTGAGGAAGCTATTTGGATTTCTTGGAGGAGTTGGAATTAGGAGAAGAAATTCAGGACTCCATTGACATCATTTCAAGCTTTTGGGAAGAACCAGATTTTTCTTCTATAAATTTAGTATTCATTTTGAAAGATTTTACAAATTTTTATATGTTGTTGGAAAAGATTTAAACCTTGTTAGTTTTGCAAAGAAAACCCATGTCAAATCTTGTTTCAAAAATTTTAAAACCTCTGTTGAAATCTTGAAGAGAAAAAGATTAGATTCTTGTAGAAAAATAAAAGAAAACAACAGAAAAATTCTAACAATAGAAAATTCAAAGAGAAGTATTTGATGAATTAGAAAATTTCTATAGGATTGAAAATGAAATCTTCTAATAAATTTGAAAAATTGAAATAATTGGAAACCTTTGGTAATTTGTAAATCAAAATAGCAGAGAGAGTGAGTCACTAAATTAATCATAACTAGAAATTTACGAACTCGGTAGGGCTAAATTTTTATATGTTTTAAACGAATTGATGTCGCACCTTCAATAAATTTTTTAGACAAACTCAAATCTGAAAACGAAAGTTATTAAAGTCACAACAGACTAATTTTGTGATTAGTATTGTTTGAAAATTGTAAATTAATATATATATATATATATATATATATATATATATATATATATATTATATATATATATATATTATATATATATTATATTATAATTTAAATTAATATTTAAATATGTATATATATAATATATATATATTAAAAAAATTAATTTTCTTGGTTGGAATATAAAATAATATTTTGTTTTAGACATATATTTAAATATTTAAATATAGGGAATTTTAAATGATTATTCTATATCATTGAAAAAAAAAGAGTTTACTTAAAAAGTTGATTTTGATTATCATGGGTAATTGAAGAAATAGGGAGATAAACTATTGGTTTCAAATTTCTCAATATTGCAAATTGTAAATTTAATTACTTTTGAGTAGTGCAAACAATGTTAATTATTTTAGTTGATTACATGCAATATGCTATTTCCTGACATGAATTTAAGAAATCCTAAAGTAGATTATTGAATTGTCGGTTGTTCTTTCATCATGATCTCTCTCTCACTCTTGATGTTGGACAAAATGAATTAATTATGTTTTTGATATGATTTATTTTGAAAAGAAGAAATGGTTATTATTATGATTATTATTATTATCATTTGAAAATGATAAATGATTTATTGATTTGTTCTTAATAGAAGAAGCAACTTTTTATTTTATTATGATTTAAAAGCAATTAAGGGATTGAACAAATGGTTTAAATTTCATCTTTTGTCTAAAAGAAACGTCATTAAGTCAGTTTTATTAAGGCTATAAATTACTGAATGTTAATGAAGGATGTGGATTTAGGAAATCCAAACAGATTTGATCCCTATTTGATTGACCTTCTTGAATGTGCACTTCTTCTGTTTCACTTTGGGGAAGTTGATTAGAAGGGTTGTTAAGTCTTCTAGAAGGGATTTAACTTTTGGGGTTGCATTGTTATGTTAGTCAACCATTGTTTTGTTTTGGAAATGTGTATAGAGGTATCCTAATGTCTTACCCAGTTTTCACGAATGAGGTTGGTTTGTGCCTCATGTGGAAGGAGTGGATTATGTGTCTTGTTGCCTCCAGTGTTTGGAGAGGGTTTTGACTTTTGTTGCCTCCTGTGTTCAGAGTGAGTTTTCATTTTGTGTTCCTCCTAAAATTGGAGTGGTTTTGTCTTGTTGGAATGCACTTGGAATTCCTTTAGGTTGTTAATAGGGGAGTGGATTTTCATGAGGGCCTACACACAAATTGGTGTTAGGGTAACTTATGCAAAGTTAGTCTAATAAGTGAAATTAAATAAATATGTTAGGAATTAGGGTAGTTTAAACACTTAACTTATTTAATCCCTCGCTCATGGACGCAAGGGCTAGTAAAGACTTGGGATGAGATGAGAGGACTTGGAATGGCAAGATCGTTATCTTATCTTCTCGAAAGATAACCGATTTCACATTGGATTGCATGATTGGGGCCGCGTATCGTAAGAGGTCACCAGACAAACCCAATATGGGGGTCAGAGCTTAGGAACATACGCCAAGGAAACCCATGCAACTGTTGTGATGAAACTCCTCCTATGACAACTGTGAGTTAGTTAGTTGCTTTGTGTAGTAGATAATTGTTGTCTAGAAGCATTGTAACTTATGGCAGTGATGTTGGAGTTGTCCTTGTGTTATTCTTATGGTTGTATGGTTCATGTGATTGGTTGGTTTAATTATGTTTTAGCCTGTGTCTAGAGGTAGTTGGTCTTGTATAGGATTCCTTGTTACTATCTCCTAAGCACGGGGGGTGAGCCTTTGGGTATCACATGGTTGAATAGAACGTGCACCTTAATCCATTGGGTCATCTTCTTGTTCATGTGGACAAGATTTCCAGTTGGAGAGCTCGTGGGATCTAGTATATTTTCATGCTTTATTCATTTTAGTTGATCTTGTAATTTATTACCCCTCATTTGTTATCGAAGTGAAAGATGTAATTTGTAACCTTGTTATTGGATTTACCTCATTCGGGAAATGAGAGTTGTAATGTTATTGTTTAAGTGACTGTAATTGAAAACATGTGGTACTTATGCTTTGATGTAATTTATCATGTTTGGAATGTATGTGTTTCTTAATTCATTAAGTAATTAAATGTGATGTTTCTTATTCATGTTTCTTGTTTGGGTTTTAAGTAATTCCAGTTTCGTAACCTTAGAGGTTGTTGGCAATGTATAGTGATCTTGCATGTTAATTATACTTAAACAAAAAAATAAAAATTAGTACGTTTGTGTAGTTAATTACAACTTCCTCTAGGGTTGCATGGTTGGGTATTACAAACTTGGCCTCACTGTCCTTATCTAAAAATATATTCTTTGTAGAAAGCCTCACTGGCTGATTTGTCTCACTGACAATAGTGTTATCTCACTGATAGTCTTTTGATATGTACAAGTATGCAAGCAATGTAAATACAGAGTTGATCTTTGTTTCAATAAGTACATACTCTATTCTGCAATGACCTCATAATTAGAGTCACAAAATTCCAAAACTCAAAACAATATATATTTCCTTTTTGTAAGATATATTATGTACTTTCCAAAACCTCTCATCATCATGAATATGGGCACAATGAAGTATTTAACATGTTCTTTGTTTAAAAAAAAAATAGAATTAGGAAAACCCATTTGAAAAACTAAATCACAAACTTCCACCCTTACGTAACCGCTTTCTTTAACAAGTACCAAAATGATAATAATACTGCTGCAATGTTTTACCAATATAATGCTTTGCTAAAATGTCATAACAATCCTTGAAAATTCCTTGTTTTTCATGTAATTCGAATATAATAGAAAACTAGGCTCTTCTTTACAAATTCTTTTGTAAAATTATATGGGTTAAGCAACTAACATAAACTAACCCGAATAGAGAAATTGAAGAGTGTTTCCTATCAAAGAATAACCAATTGACATTGCCATGCTCAAGTTCAAACTACCATAAACCTTGTAGAACTGACACCCTTAATAAAGATGTATAACCATAGCCAAACAAACATTTGAATAAACCTTTAATCTTCAACACTAGGCTCGACCAGGGTTCGTTAACAAAGAAAACAAAAGTATTTATAAACCTGACTTAAGGGTAATGAAACTGAAAAACATTTACCTTTAATACTTGACAAGATCTATGGGTTTTTGAGAATAAACACACTTTAAACCCTTAAAAAAATCTAGTTTTCGTAGAACCTGATTAGGGTTTCAATCAAAACTAATCTTAGCTCAAAAATACTTTAAGATTAAAGAACAAAAGAATTGTTATCCCTTCTCTAAATCAAGCTTTCTTAACAAAACATGACTCTCAAATACTTGAAGAAAAAATTCTTCCTGTGCAAAGTTACCTTTCACTTGCGAGCTCCCACACCCCATACTAAGCTTCCATAATCTTGCTCAATAGCGGTGCTACCATGCCATATTGTTTGAAAAGAATGAGAAAATAATTAGGGTACCAAAGAAAGCATAATCATTTTGTCAGTATGAAGACCACAACATTAGAATGCTTGTCAAGTGGCCCCAAGTGCCACATTCAAAAACTTTGATAATTATTGTTTCCTTATGATAATGTAATGTGCCTGTTGAACATGTTATGGATAAACAACTTATCATTGCACCTGACCAATGGTATCATGAAGCCTTAAAAACATGTTAGGATATAAATATGCAGATGGAATTTATAATCTCAAACTAAAAACTAATCATATGCCAAGTTGACAATAACCAAACTATGAAACATATCAATCACTGAGATATGCCAAATTCAAGTGATGATGCCAAGATAGATCAACATAGATATATCACTTCTTGCAAGAAGGACTAAAATAAAAGACCACCATGTGTACAACCTGATACCTCAACTTTGGTGTTATGAAATTAATGCCAAATAATACCAAGGGACAAAAAAAATTGAGTTCTAGTTCCCTATTTCCCTTCAAACTCCACTCCTTAGCATGCATTTTCTTTCTCCCCTCTTCTAATTCTAAACTCCAAGTTGGACTTGTAACTTTATGTTCCAAGTTCTTATTCAATCTCTACTCCTATCCCCCACTGGTGTTAGTTTCTAATTCTTATTTCCTCTTAGCTCCCAACCCCCACTAGTCTTAGTTTTAGTTTCCTATTTCATCCAACCCCCTAGTATCTTCTAGTCTTATGATGGTCCCTATTCCTTGTTACATCTTGAGGCCTAATGCCTACCAATCTTATACATATACCTATGGTTCAAGGTTCCTATTGGAACCTAAAAACCCAAAGCACCATTGATGATTTATGGAAAAGACAAATGTTGAGAGATAAAGGAGAAAAATGTTGAGTGTCAAAAATTTGTGGTGATTCTAGAATATTTCTAAGTTCCCAAACTTGTTCAAATTCCCAATAAGTTGATTATTTTGAAGACTTCTCTAAGGTTCCATGTCGAGGTTGAAACTCTAATGATGGAAATAACATAATTCAAGAAGATATGTTGGAAGAATTTAGAGTTCTATAACCACATGAGTTTCTAAATATGTCATGGTTTTGGAAAAAAGATCTAAGTTTTAAAATAGACTTAGACAAAGTATTTCAAATAGGTTCTTTATGGATAGAAAAAATTCAACATGGAGGGAAAATAAGGAAGGAAAATGTTAATTTTTTTTAAGGGATTGGGAACCATGAACCTATAATAGGGTTCTGGGTTCCTAGTCAATATTTGGCATAGCAAAGGTGAAGGAAATAATTTTTGTAGTAGAGATTTTTTCAATTTCCCAACAACGTCAAATTTCTTGATGAAAACCTAGTTCCCATTGAGATCTTGGAGGTTGAAAAATATGAGAAGGTTCCTGATAATGTTGAAGTTTCTAACAAGGTTCCAAATGTTGAAAAAAATGAAGTGTTCCAATATAATTGTGAACCTTTGACATGGGGGAAAAATTTTGAAGACATCAAAGAATTCTAAGGGACTAGGAACTAGGAACCTACACCAAGGTTTTGCGTTCCTAGTTAGTCTTTGACAAGTTATAAGAAGGTGACTTATTTTTTTGGTGATTTAGTATGGTTCCAAAAACACCCCAAGTTCACAAATATGGTTTAAGTGATAACATGTAGAAGGTTGAAGCCTAGTAATATTATATAATTTTTGAGGTTCTAATTCCTCCCAAAAATCAAACCTTGTGTGACAACATCCAAGGTTTCAGGTTCCTCTCAAAACTCGAAACCTATCAAGCATCAAAATCCCCAAAAATTGATGACTACTACTCATCAAACTTTGTCCACCTACTCTCATGAATAACCCAAAGCTCCATTAATAACTTGATTTATCCTTAAAAAAACAAAATTAAATCAAATTTCATCTAACAATCATTGTTTATGTAGCTAGCATGGATTCATAGGAATTATTGCTCAACCTATACTATATTTATTGTTTTAGAGCTAAAAAAATAGCATTCCATATCTAGGGAACTTTTTTAGCATACTTTTTAGGTGATTTTATCATCATTGCACATAAGTTCACACACCATTAATATTCAAAAGTAGGGTGAATGGAAAAAAAGTGTTTTTTTCACTATTCTAGATGGGAAATTCTAACACATAACATGTATCACAATGACAACTAGAAAATGGGATATCTATAGAATCAAATCTACATCATTAATATTCAAAATTAGGGTGAATGGGAAAAAAGTGTTTTTTTCACTATTCTAGATGGGCAATTCTAACACATAACATGTATCACAATGACAACTAGAAAATGGGATATCTATAGAATCAAATCTACATGTATTCTCCTACACAACTTTATTTATTAGGTTTTAATTCTATATATGTAATTTATTTATTTATTTGAAGGGTATATTTTTTGGGTTTGTATTGGCCATAATATAGAATACTCTAGGGTTTCAATATCTGATAGTTTATCCACCATTAAAGTTGATCTCTAAGTTGTAGAGAGGTAGCTATTATAGAAGATGTATGTAAAAATTATCTCTTTGGTTGGTCATTGATATTTTTGATTGTTTGTCGAATAAGAGCTAGGATATGCCCTCTTCTTGTAAAATTTCTTCCACCACATTAACTAGTATAGCTATAATAGGTATTTGAAAATGTTGTAGCATTTAAATATATTACATTCTTGGTATATTTAATTCTCTCTTACATTTTATGGATGAATATCAATTATTTCAGAATGATTATTAATTAGGAGTATTAATTTTGCACCATACCTCTACTTTATTCATAGTACTTTTCTTGTCATAGTTGAATATAAATTTGTTGCCTAATAAGGTACTGATCGGTAGGATATTTATCTTCCACATCCATAAAAAAACATTAAAAAAATTCAACATTAATATAGAAGTAGAAGTAGATTAGTGTGGTGTTGTTTATGATTCATTATTAAAACTAAGGACTCGCTTTAAGTGAAACATAATTTTATATTATTAGTGAATAATTTACAACATGCTTGTACTCTATTGAATGTTAAAAGGTTTGAAAAAAATAATCTTAAGAGATTACTTCACCATTGTCATTTGAGATTCATGTGCAAAGTATTTTGATTAGCTATATAGAGGTTATTGTAGCTAGTTGGACTTAACATGGTGACAATTATTAGGGTTAAGCCTAAA
The DNA here is from genome assembly GCA_007258455.2 of Sequoia sempervirens. NCBI lineage: Eukaryota > Viridiplantae > Streptophyta > Pinopsida > Cupressales > Cupressaceae > Sequoia > Sequoia sempervirens. The sequence continues at coordinate 26,097 of VDFB02022224.1, forward strand.
TTTGGGTATGGTTATTGTGGGTTGTATAATTTTTCATTCTATTTTCTTTAAGTTTTCATTTAGTTATACCTCTAGGAATACCCTCATGGATTTAAGTTGAGCTCAAAGAGTAGGAGAGATTATCCCCTTGTCATCTTCTTGAGGACAAACCCCTATCCTTGAAGGTGTAAAAGGATATAATGCTTGGGAGTGCATTTTTAGGACCTAAGATGTTTCTCTCTCTCTCTCTCTCTCTCTCTCTCTCTCTCTCTATAATTGATCACTCTAGAAAAATTACTTAGGTAATGTAAACATGCTAAAATGGTTTATGATTATCTTTAAGAATTTGTAATGAGGTGAATAATGAATTGAAATGATTTAATGTTATGTATATATTAAATTGTATATTCATATATGCAAATGAATGAGAAAATTATTTGAAGCAATTTAATTCATGTATCAAATGAAAATGAATATATTTTTGTACTCATATATAAATATTAATATTTATTGAAAATATTATTATTTTAATATTGTGAATAGAATTTGGAATTGATGGTAAAAATCTTGAGTAATATTAATCCAAGTAGTTATAATATAAAATATAAATAAAAGAAAGGATATAAAAAGAAAGTGGTGGAGAGTGGAATCATGCAAAATTTGAAATACCAAGTACTAAAAAAAGAGAGGAGATTCCTCTTTTTGGTGTGCCAACTACATCCAATTCTAGAATCACCATTGTATTTAGTGCCAAGCTAAATGACCTTAAAAGAACTAGACCACTACGAAATTCCCCAAATCAAATTCATGTGTTTTATTTCTCAACCAAAATATTAAGAGTGCATTGAACATCAAAATGAGGTAATTGACTCACTAAGTTGAGTCCTTAAATATTAATGAATAATTAAACAAGTGTATAGTCAATGTGCCATCTTAAGAAGTATTCTATCCTAAAGAAAATGAAATCATTAGAGGACACACTAAAAAATAAAAAGGCATAAATAAATCAAGCTATAGATGCTTTAGAGGGGCACACTAAACCCACTTATTAGTCCCTACCTATCTATAGGCGGAGACTAATGTTTTTGCTTTACCTATTTTCCCTATTAATGCAGGTCTCAGGAGTTGAGCTAGCATCAGAAACTGTTTTAAGCTATGGTTTAAAGAAATTTCTTTATTATTCGACAATTTTCTATTTTTCTGATTGGTCGCTCCATTTTTGCTAGGCATTTCATGATTTTCTTGATTAAAATTTGGAAAAATGTTCTTCCAGCCAATGATCGATGAGGTGAGAAAATATTTCCCACATTGTCTAAATTTTTTTACCTCCCAAATTTTCTATCGTCTAATGCACAAGGTGAGGGAACAACTAACAATTGCTGCTAAGGTTTATTCCTGATTTTGTGTGCACAACACGTGGAGCTGATATTTTTTGGACGTGGCAAGGAATACTGATGTTTTTGGGCATGTGGTTGTGACTCAGGGTCACATGGAAGCTTCAAAACAAGGAAATGGCATATGTTAAGAGCTTTGTGTATAGAGAGAGAGAGAGGGATGGTGGGGAATCGATACAACATTGAATTGAACTGAATGGATGGCAATCGACCATAGATTGTGCACCCATTTTGGTGCATGAAGCATACATATGCAAATGTTAATGTTTCGGTAGCTACAAGAGGTATCTTCTAACAGCATGTGAATCTTCCTTAATAGACGTAACTGTCATGCATAAGAACATTTCATAATAGACGTTCTTTAAATAGTCACTTGAAACACCTCCTTAAAATAGGTATTTGTAATGCATCTCAGGCGTCCTCTTTTGCATGCAAAATGTAACCTCTTCTTTGCTTATAAAAGAAGAGAGACGATTCCTTATTAAAAGTTTGGATTCTTGTTTTCAAGTCAAGTTTTTCTTTCAAGGAGAAGTTCACCATTTTTACAACAAGTTATTGTGAAGAACAAATTAATATCAAGGAAGAAAACAAAATTGTTTGTATGCATGTATCTATGAGAGATTTTATTCTTCTGTAAGTCGAGTTGTAAGCTATTTTGTTGCTAATTCATTTAATATAAGAGAGATTCATTTGTGGTTGGGTTTTTCTCCCTCAAGAGGAGGGTTTTCCCAAGATAAATTTTGTGTTCTTTTGTTCCTTGTGTTCATTTTCTGTTTGCTTTCATTTCTGGTTCTAAATTCAACATAGTATCAGAGCGGGTCTAAAGAAAAGATCCAAAACCAAAACTCTTAAGCTTTGAAATATTTTCTTTTGCTTGTCTTCTTGTCTAGTTATTTCATCTTCCTACAATGGTGAATGGACTCAAAGTTGAGGATAGGCTAGATGGTGCATCCAACTTTACTTCATGGAAATTCAGAGTTTTAATTGCTCTTGAAGAAAATGACCTTCTCAACTTCGTGAAGTCTGATGTAGATGAACCTACTGATGACACTGAGAAAGTTCAATGGAGGAAGAACCATATTATGGGAAAGAAGATATTTATTGATTCTGTTAAGGATCATTTGGTACTTGTCATTTCCAAGCTAAACTCAGCTAAAGAGATGTTTGAGAGTCTTCAAAGTTTGTATGAATTCAACAACACTAGTAGAGCTCTAGTGTTGAGGTGTCAAATCTTTCATATTAAAATGGCTAGAGGAGAATCTATTGTATCCTTCTTCGTGAAAATTTTAGAATTGAAGGATCAACTAAATTCTATTGGAAATTTTATTGAAGACAAAGACTTGGTTATGTTGGCCATGAATGACCTTCCACACTCTTGGAAATCCTTCATTGAAGGAATTAGTGGCAGAGATGAACTTCCTAAGTTTGATAGATTGAGAGCTGACTGCATTCAGGAAGAATGCATACTAGAGACTAGAGGCAATATTTGTAAAACTCTTCATGAAGATGATTATGTACTTGTTGCTCATTGTTCTAAAGGAAAGAAAGGTAACTTCAAAAGTTTCAGAGATAAGAATTTTGTTTCAGCCCCTGATTTCAAGAAAAAGAAGAAGAATTTTTCTAGGATTCAATGTTTCAGATGTGACAAATTCAGCCACTATGCTAGAGATTGTCTTTCTAGACCCAAGCATCAAGTGGCTACTTGAAATGTTGAAAAATCTTCTCCTCAAAGAGAGTCAAGTGAAAATTCAAAGGGGTTCTTATTTATTTCTGCTCTTTCTAGCAATGTTCCTACTAACTGTGATACATGGCTTATTGATAGTGAAGCCTCTCGACACATTACTAGTTATCGTAAACACCTCTCTAATTTGAAAGAAAAAGATTCTCATCTTCAAGTTATTATTGGTGATGATGCTTGCTATTCTATGAAGGGTGTTGGTTCTACATCTTTTCAGTTAGTCTCCAGAATTCCTCTTCATTTGAGCAATGTTATTTTTGTTCCTGGTATTAAGAGGAATCTATTTTCTATTTCAGCACTGGAAGACAAGGGTTATCATGTTGCTTTTGCTGAAGGAAAAGTTCTTGCATGGAAGAATAACACCAGCATTCAGTTAGCTCATGAGATTGGAGTTCATCATGACAGTCTTTACAAACTTTTAGCTCATCCTATCCTTGCATTAGCTCATGTTTCTCTAAGTTCATGTGAGCTGTGGCATACAAGATTTGGTCACCTAAATTTCAAAACCTTGTCTTCTATGGAGAAGGTTGTAGTTGGTCTTCCAAAGCTAAACCAAAATCATGAGGGTGTCCGCAAAAGGTGTGCTCTAGGTAAGAACATTAAAATTACTTTTCACAGTAGTGAAAGTAGAGCAAAGGATATCCTAGAGTTGACTCATTCTGATTTGTGTGGTCCTATGACCATTGCTTCTCTTAGCGGTTTTTGGTATTATGTTACTTTCATTGATGACTTCTCTCATAAGTCATGGATTTATTTTCTTAAATCTAAAGAATTTGATGAGGTGTTGTACAGATTTAAAGAATTTAAAGCTCTTGTTGAAAATTTGTCTAACAAGAAGATAAAGGTTTTAAGATATGATAATGGGGGTGAATATGTCTATGGCATATTTCAAAAAAAAATTGATGAAGTTGGGATTAAGAGGGAGTTTTGTGTCCCTTATAATCCTCAACAAAACGGTGTAGCTGGAAGAAAGAACTTAACTATTGTTGAGGCAGTGAAGGCTATGATTCATGATCAAAGTCTTCAATCATTTTTATGGGAAAAAGATTGCAAGATAGTTGTATATATTCAAAATCATAGTCCTTATCAAATCTTAGTCAATATGACACCAGAAGAAGCTTTCTCAGGTTCTAAACCAGATATCAGTCATCTCAGAATTTTTGGATGTCCAATCTACATTCATGTTCCAAAAGAGAAAAGGTCTAAGTTAGAACATTTAGGAAAGAAAGGCATCTTTGTTGGTTATAGTGAATCATCTAAAGCATACATGATTTATATTCCAGGTCAAAAGCATATTGAAATCAGCAAAGATGTCTCTTTTGAAGAAGATGTAGCTTGCAAGAGATCTAAAGAATCTAATACAGAAATTGATAGAGAGGATTCTGAACCTTCTCCAGACATGGAGATGGCTGTTCTGGATTCCCCTTCTAAGATTCAGAGGGAGATTATAGAATTAGAAGACTCTACTGATCGTGTTGATTCAATTGATCCTATAGATACTTCTATTGGTCCAAGTAATGCTTCAATTGATAAGAAGAGACCTTTGTGGGCCAAGCATACTCTGCAAGAGGTTGAAAAATTTGCAACTCCTTGGGGCACTTTCAGAGAGAGTAAAAGACCTCATAAGTTTGCAGGATATGTAGCCTCGATGAGTCATATTATAGCATCCGAGCCTTCCAGTTTTGAAGAGGCTTCAAATCAGCAAGTGTGGAAGGATGCCATGATTGAGGAGTATCAATCCATCATCAAGAATGATGTCTGGGACATTTTTCCCAAGCCCAAAGGTAAATCTATTGTTTCTTCTAAGTGGCTATTCAAAATTAAACATGCAGCTAAGGGGAGTGTAGAAAAATATAAAGCCAAATTTGTAGCTAGAGGTTTTTCTCAAAAGGAAGGCATAGTCTATGAAGAGACTTTTGCACCTGTAGCTCATTACACTTCTATCAAATCTATCATAGTTGTTGCAGCAGTTAAGGGTTGGAGACTTCATCAAATGGATGTGAAGATGACATTCTTGAATGGGATAATTGACGAGGAAGTATACATTGAACAACCAGAGGGCTTTGTGATTCATGATAAGGAGTCTCATGTGTGCAGGTTGAAAAAGGACTTGTATGGCCTTAAACAAGCTCCTCGTGCTTTGTATGAGAGAATTTATCATTATCTATTGAGCTTGAGCTTCCTAAAGAATGATGCTGATCTAAATTTATATTTCAAGGTAAGTGATGACAAAGTCTTAATCTTAGTACTTTATGTTGATGACTTGTTCCTCACTAGCAATGATGATCTCATATTTAAATGTAAGAATGATTTATCTTCTAAATTTGAAATGAAAGATCTTGGTCTGTTGCACTAATTCCTTGGGCTTGAGGTATAGAAAAGACCAAATGAGATTATTTTGAGTCAAGGGAAGTTTGCTATTGATATTTTGAAGAGGTTTGGTATGTTATATTGTAAATCAATGTTGACTCCTATGGAAGAAAATCTAAAAAAGTTACATGAGGTTGCAGCCACTTTAGATTTAGTTGATCCTACTATGTACAAGCAGTTAATTGGTTCTTTAATGTACTTGGTTAATACTAGGCCTGATATATGTTATGTTGTTAACACTTTAAGTCAATTCATGTGTGAACCAATACAGATTCATCTTGATGTAGCTAAACACATATTGAGATATGTATGTGGTACAGTGGGATATGGTCTAAAATATTCTTCTTGTGTAGAACTAAGCTTGCAGGGGTACTCTGATTCAGATTGGGTAGGTTGTGTACCTGATAGGAAGAGCACTTCAGGATGTTGTTTTAGCCTAGGTACAACTATGATTTCCTAGTGTAGCAGGAAACAATCATGTGTTGCTTAGAGTACAACTGAAGTAGAAAATGTTGCAGCTTGTGTGGCTTCACAAATTGCTTGCAGGATTGTTTGGTCAGCCTTTGGAACCTACAATGATTCTTTGTGATAACCAGAGTTGTGTGAAGCTGTTGGTTAATCCTATCTTTCATGATAGAACCAAGCATGTGGAGATCAAGTATCATTATTTAAGAGATGTGGTACAAAGGAAAGCAATTGAACTCAAGTATATTTGCACGGATAAGCAAACGACTGACATTCTCACCAAGCCACTTCCTAGAGTAAAGTTTTCTGATTTTTGAGATAAGCTTGGTATTGTGGAGAATCTTTCCCTTGCTGAGAGAGAGTCTCAGCCTTAGTGACTCTTGCTTCATGTGTTAATGCATTTCTCTCTGCGAGAGAGATTTGAGGTGCAAGCCCTTGTTAATGCATTTCTCTTTGTGAGAGATATTTTCGGTATCAACCCTTGTTAATGCATTTATCTACGAGAGAGATTTGAGGTATCAACCCTTGTTAATGCATTTCTCTCTGCGAGAGAGATTTGAGGTATCAACCCTTGTTAATGCATTTCTCTCTGCGAGATAGATTTGAGGTATCATCCCTTGTTAATGCATTTCTCTACGAGAGATAATTGAGGTATCAACCCTTGTTAATGCATTTCTCTCTGCGAGAGAGATTTGAGGTATCATCCCTTGTTTCATTCTATTGAAGTAGCTATGGTTGAAATCATGATGAGACAACAACATCACACTTGTGCATGGATATCTAAAAAGATACCTCCCTAGCTAAGAGGGAGTGTTAATGTTTTGGTAGCTGCAAGAGGTATCTTCTAGCAACATGTGAATCTTCCTTAATAGGCGTAACTATCATGCAAAAGAACATTTCATAATAGACGTAACTGACATGTAGGAGAATTTTCATTTCTGACATGCATGAGAATCTTTAAATAGTCACTTGAAAATCCTCCTTAAAATAGGTATTTGTAATGCATCTCAGGAATCCTCTTTTGCATGCAAAATGTAACCTCTTCTTTGCTTAGAAAAGAAGAGAGATGATTCCTTATTAAAATTTTGGATTCTTGTTTTCAAGTCAAGTCATTCTTTCAAGGAGAAGTTCGCCATTTTTACAACAGGTTATTGTGAAGAACAGATTAATATCAAGGAAGAAAATAGAGTTGTTTGTATGCATGTATCTATGAGAGATTCTATTCTTTTGTAAGTCAAGTTGTAAGCTGTTTTGTTGCTACTTCATTTAATATAAGAGAGATTCATTTGTGGCCGGGTTTTTCTCCCTCAAGAGGAGGGTTTTACCAGGATAAATTTTGTGTTCTTTTGTTCCTTGTGTTCATTTTCTATTTGCTTTCATTTTTAGTTCTAAATTCAATAGCAGAGTTTTGTGAGAGCGACACTCAACAACTCATGGAGCAGCAGCAAAGTAGGACTTGACATTCCCTAGCAAGAAGCAAGGCTTAGAGGGAAATTCTATGATGAGTATAGAGAGAAAAGAGAAGCCAAGTTAAGGGAAGAACATGCTACAAAAAGAGTGGAAAAAGATCTAGCAAGACTTAAGGCCATGCAAAAAGTACAAGAATTGAAGAAAGCAGAAATCACAAGAAATGGTATTGCAAAATCACCCCAAAAGAAAAATTCTTCATCCTAGGCTCAACCTCCATCCTAGAAATTACAGTCTCTTTCCAAGACAAGGCTCTTAAAGAACAAGAAAGAACAGGTACGCTAGCTAGAACTGCAGATTTTACATCTATACATATTTGATCTTATATTTCCCTGAAGAGGGTTCTTGAAAGAGACTCTAAAAGTTGGAATCGAAAAACTATACACAATTGTATGGAGAAATGATATATTGTGTATGCCTATAAAAATATTGAAGCCTTTAATTAAACCCACTCAAGTTTGTATGTGAAGATGAGACTCTTGGGTTTTTACCATCAATAGCTCTGTGAGGAATCTCCTGCTCAATTCTAGGTCTAAATCAGAGAATTTTTCCAACAACCAAGCTTGAGCTCATGCTTACTAAT
>VDFB02022226.1:0-12377 GCA_007258455.2 Sequoia sempervirens
TTGAGAAATGTTAATTTGACATCCATCTAATATACTTTGAAATTCTTATAGACAAAATATGCCAAGAACATCCTAATTGATTATAATCTGGCCACAGATGCAAAATTTTCTTCAAAATAAATACCTTCTACCTAAGCATATCCTTTGCAAAATAGTCTTGTCTTGTTTCTTATTACATTCCCATATTCTTTCAATTTGTTTTTTTGAATGAAAGGTGGAAAAATTGTTTTCTTTTCCTCTCTTGGGGTTTATGACCTAGAAAGGACAATTTTCACTTTCACTCAAGAACAACCCTTGAGATCTGAATGCAAAGGAGAAATAAATCTTGAAAGAGGGATGTTCTAGGGGCTGAATACAATCTAATAAGGGGTTCACCACCAAGTTTAGACTTGGAAAGACAAATCAAATGCAAGATACAATGCAAAACCCTAATTGAATTCCAGGTAACACTAAGTGACCTAGAAAAGTGAATGAAATGAAGCCCGACAATTGTAGAAGGTGTGCACATGGAAATCTGGAATGGATAGATAGAGGTTTGGAAGACTAAAAAATTTGACTTTAATGTTTATTGGAACTCACTCACCAAGATGTGCGAATCAGTCCATTTTATGGAAAACTGTGTGGGAACATGAATCTGCCAAAAAAGGTATTTGAATCTGCAAGAATTTGAAATTTGATTGGAATTGTGACTCATTTTCGGTGGAAAATCAATCCGGTTAAGGATTTTGAAACTTTAAAGGCTTCAATATTTCTCTTCTCTATCGCTTTTCTTTTCTTGGTGATTTATGGATCCAAAACCGATTTTGCAACTTGTGGGTGATCTCCAATTTTCTCTAAGGCTTGATGACAACTTTGACAACTTTGAATGATTTGAAAACTTTTCTCTATCTTGCTCCATGGGAAATCTACAACCTAAACCTACAAATCACACACACGGAGGAGAGGGGAAACTGTTGTTCGGTTAGTGGATATGGGTTTTCCTTGGTCAAACCCCATTTTGGAAATCAATCCTTGAAATGAAATCAAATAGGAATGGAGAATGATGAAGGAAAAAATGAAATGTTGCAACTCACCAAACCCTTGCAATAAAGTGCTGCAAATATGTTTGAAATGGATGCAATGGACATAGATCTTGATCATTGCTTGAATGATGTTGATCTTGAATGAAACACTTGCTTGAATCATAAACCCTAAACCACAATTGTTAGAACAATAACAAACATGATGATTGATGCTTGAATACTGCTCTAAAGTGCTTGATAATCTACCCTTGAATGCTCTTGAATGCTCTTGTGAATGCTTGTGAACTCAAAATTGCTATAAGAATGAACACTTGAATTCTTGGAATGAAAATGAGTGAAAGAACCTTGTATTTATACTTAATTATTCAAGAGTGAGGGCCTAAGCTCGTTAATGCAAATGTAATTCGCGTTCTTGACTCTGAATCCCACAAGTTCTAGTCTCCCGATCATTAGTGGGGCGTGTCGCGCCCGGTAGCTGCCCGATCACGTTAAGTTTACGAGCCTTTGCAGTTTACAAAAAAAAATACTTAATTATTCAAGAATTCCCAAAATTACAATACTACAAGTTGACATCAGATCTAGGAGAATAAAATCCCACCAGAAATTTGAATTAATTTTGATTTTGTGCCACATGAGACTCATTCACCCAAGGTGGCGAATGAGTCCCACCAAGCTTAATTTTTGGGACCAAATTTAAAAATTGTGAGAAATGTGTGAAACCAAGTTTGGGACTAAAACATCTAGGTGGGACTCATTTTCCCAAGGTAGCGAATGAGTCCCAGATCACTAAATATAGGCCATTCAAACTTGAAACACCTTAGTTATGATTGGCTAATGATTAGTATCAGGATTATCCTCGAAAAGATGCAATAAATGAGGCTTGTGGATGTAAAATAAGGCTAATTAAACTATAAGAAATCCCAATTATTAATGAAAAGCTTAGAAAAGTGTGAAAGTGTGTTACAGCAATTTACAAAACTTAAAAATAAGGAAAGATTAAGGTTTAGAAGAGGTTTATTATGTTCAGTAAATTAATAAAACCTTAGCAAAGTGTGAAAGTGTGTTACAAACCTTCACAACACTTTAACAAGGTACCATTTAAATCCATTAGTTCACAAGGGCCCAAGACCTAATGTGAATGTCTCGACCACATTACAACACTAAATCAAGGAAAAATTATGCTCAATTTCACAAGGAGGGCCCAAACAAGCATGAAAATGTCCTTGACAACATTTTTTCACACTACATTTAGCCCCCACTTTAGTGAGTGGATGAACTTACTTCAAAATCACACTAAAGTAGAAAAATACACATCAAGAGGGGTCCAAGTGTACCAATTCTAGTAAGATGGGATGAAAACAATTACAAGTGATCAAGCCCCTAGGATCAAGATCCCATGACAAACCAACATAGGCACAAAAGAACAAACATGAGAATGATAAAGAGCAACAACAAAGAACAAGCATACATTGTCAAAGATGAAAAAGAGAAAAGGTAAAAGATAAAAGAGTCGAATCAAGCTTCGATTTTTTTTCCATCGCAATGAGAATCAGATCTAGACTTTTTGTCCAAAAAATGCACACTCACTCTAAGGCAATGAAACTCCTGTCTGTTCGCTGGGTGAGAAGTCCTAGAAGGTGAGAAAAATACACTCATGGCTGGTATGCACTCACACACACACATAAAAGTGGCTATGGGGAAATTCATGCCTTGGTTGGTCTTCTTGTTTAAACCATAACCAAAGTTATACCCCTTGATAACTTTAATAAGGTGCCACAAAAGTGGTTTTCAAGCTTCATGATACAAGAAAAACTTCGTATGTTTGGAGCTCATGAAAAAATGGATGGCTCTACATGCATGCAAGCTATGTTATGCAAGGTGTCCACATAACTAAAAATGAAAAATAAAAAAATAGGGAATGTTCAAAGGATTCTTGCTTAGTTCATGTGAGGTCTTAATTTAGGGAACATTATGCCTAATGTCTCTAAGAGAGGACCAATCAAAGAATAGAAGATTCACAACATAGGGCATGCAGTGTGTCACATCAAGCCACTAAGAGGAATGTAATATGCTAAGAGAGATCATGCTCTTGAGGGAAATCACACCCAATTCCATCCACAAAGTGAGAAACACATTGTATGAAGTAAGAAAACTACACCATGAACCGTGAAAATGAAAAATGCAAAAGAATAATACCAATGTATGCCCCCACTTTAAAAAAATTACTAAACACCATGTTGTGAGTAATTACTTTAAAGTAGAAAATTATAAATGCTAACAATAAAGATGACATGAGAGCTAACTTGGAACCAAATCAAATGTTTCCAAGTGAAACTATGTCATGTAAGAGAAAAAGAAAAGGGGTTTCCCCCAAAATGAAAACACCATTTAACACATAAGGGATCTATGGATTTGGGGTCAGTATGTCTTGCTGCAATGTTTTTAAGAGAGTCCTGAACTATCATCATTCCCCAAATACACATAGAACTAGAATAATGACACAAAGAGAGCGAAAAGAAAGAACAACCTTTCAGGTCAACATGGAAGAAACATGAATGTCTCGATGCCTTGCATCATCCCCAAAAGGAAAACACAAAGAAAATGAAAAGATAATGAAAATGAAAGCTTTTGGGTAAACATGGAAGAGACATGAATGTCTTGATTCCTTGCATCATCTACAAAAGGAAAAAAAACAAGACAAATGAAAAGATAAAAAGTGAAAAGTAAAAGATTGATGACATAGAGAAGAATGAAGGTACAAATAGAGGAATGTCACAAAGAGAGAGAGAACATCAAATAGAACATCATGAGGGATTAAATTACGCACATGAAATCACACAAAAGAAAAGTAAATAATGTAAAAGACTAGTAAGGAAATTGCGAGTCAACCTATTAGTAGGTCCTCCCTATCCCAATCATGTTCCTTATATACCAAAGGCGGAAAACTAGCCAAAGGGACAATAGAAAGTGTCAAACTAGGATCGGTACCAAGTTCAACACTTTTTGTAGGAGATTTGTCATCTAAGCTCATGGGAGAGGAAGAAAATGTATTCAATTCATTATGCACCTCTTCGTCAATTTTAGCAACCTCGTCATCATCGTCTATGTTGATCACAATAGGAGGTCGAATGATAATATCCATGGAAGATTTCAACTCTTGTTGATTTTGTTGTATTGGATTGTTTTGTGTTGGTGTGGGAGTAGAGTTATTGTGCACTACTTCAGTCAAGTTTGGATCTTGATTTTCTTTGTTTAATCCTTCATGTAACTTGTGAGCAAGGGCACGATGTCTATGCCTATTCTCTCAAGCATCTATGTTTATTTTAGTTTTGTTTTCAAGTTGTGTTTGTGTAGAAGTGGGTTGATCAACCATAGGTTTCTTTTCTTCCCTAAGAGGAGGAATGAAAGGAACCACGAGAGGTTGTTCAATCACTTTCTCTTTGAATTTGTATACTTGTTTTATTCTATGAGGTGTGATGGTGTTGTTTTCATTGTCTCTTGGTCTTTTGTAGGAGGTAGGGGAAGGTTCTATCTTGGGTTGATCTTGGTTGTTTGGAATTTCTCTAGGTTTAAGCATGGTTTTGTCAAGGATAGTAGGCTTAGTGGTGGATGGGGACATGTTTCAAAGGGATAGTTCTGCTATCTTTTTTTCCTTGAACTTTTAATAGGAAAATAAAAAGAAGTCTTATCAAATCTAAGGAAAAAATTCCTTTGGAGGAAAAAGGGTTAAAGCCACTATGATGGACAGTGAAAACTTCATTATCAAAGGGAAACTTTAAGCATTTATGTACAACCAAAGGGAAAAATTTCATGGATCGAAGCCATGGATAGCCTAGCTTCACACGAAATTGGTTTGACTATGGGATGATGGAGAATGAGACATCTAATGTCTTTGGTCCTATTTGCAAGGGAAGAGTGATTGATCCCATTGTAGGGAAAGAAAAACCATTAGGTGTCTTGATCCATGTGTTCAGTTTATCATATATGTCTTGATAAAACTCATACAAAAGTAAGAGTTCTTTAGTGATCATATTCTCTCCACAGGAAGGATTTATTAGTATCCCATTAGTGGGCTTGTCATAGATATGACCGACTATGTAAAGAGGATCAATGGGTGCTTATTTAAGTATATCCTTCGAGGAGAAAGCAATGTCAAGAGGATTTTTAGTTCTTCAATTATGAGGAATGACGTCTATCACTCCTACCATGTCATCCATAGGATCATTATCTATAGAATCATATTGAATAGAATCATTACTATCATCATCTATATCGACATTCATCACATCATTCTTTGTAGTTTGAGTGGATTTAGAAAATGAAATACTATGTTTTGGCATGGGGTTGGTGAAAATTTGCAAGTTTTGGTTAGAAGGGGCAGCGAACTTATTTCCTTGATCACTAGCACCTCCAACCAAAAGATGACCGAAATCAATGAGGTCTTGCACAAGATGTTTAAGACACTTGCAATCTTCTGTATCATGTCCATTTTATCGGTGATAGTGGAAATACACATTTGATCTAAAGCTCGGGGGTAAAGGCTTATTAAGATCAGGTGTTTTGATGAGAGGCAAGGTAATCATTTGTTGTTCTAAAATTTGGGTCATTGTGTTATGAAGGGTATCGGGTAAGGGAGTGAATTGTCTTTTCGAGTCCCCATAGCTAAAGGGTATTATAGCTTTAACGAAAAATAATTGGTTATTGATAGTCTAAGTTGTTTGTTGAGGGGGGTTGAATTGAATGAACCCTTTGTTCTATTTTCTAAAAGGTTGGGAATTGTTTTGGTTTGCGGACTGGGGCTTCTCCGTTTAGCTAGAAGTGGATTTTGTATCTCGACTACTAACTGAATTTTGATAATCATGGAGGGTGGTACACAAGTGCATAAAGGAAGGAAATTTCATCATGGTAACCTTTTCTTGGATCTTGCATTGTAAATTTTCTATGAACATCTTTTGAAGGTGAGGGTCGGGAACCTTGACATCGATTTGTGAATAAAGTGATTGATAGCATGAGATAAAGTCGGTTATCTTTTCTTCTTCTTTTTGCTTGAATCTCATCAAATCGGCCAAGGTCATCTTAGGAGTCATATGCACTTGGAAATGGTTTACAAATGCCTCAACAATTTCATTGAATGAACAGATTGAGTTGTTCGGTAAAGAAGAAAACCATTCCAAGGAAGTATCTTTCAAGGACCTAGGGAAAAGCTTAGCCAAAAGTTTATCATCAAGGACAAAGTCACTACATAAGGTAGTATAAGCATTAACATGGTTAGAAGGATCTCCTTTTCCTCCATATTTCTCAAATCTAGGTACCTCTACACCTTGTGGCATCGGTGTTCACAATATCCCCAAGGACAATGGGCTGATTTTGACATAATATGTAGGTGGACCATTTTGATTTTGATTGATGGGGGAAATCCACTTTTGAAGGGATGAAATAGTTTGGAAGAGTTGAGTTATGAGAGGGTCATTGTTTGTGTTATGAGATGGAAGTGAAAATGGTGAAGGGGTGTATGTGTTTGAGGGACAAGTGAATGGAATGCTTATAGGTGGTAAGGTAGTAGAAGATATAACATGCGATTACACATAGGAACTAGGGATGCTAGCGGGAATACCCAAGGAAGGAATCACATTACTAGTTTGTTGCATTGTTGTTGTGACTTGAGTGTTGGTATAGGTAGGTATTGAGCCAATTGTTGTGGGAGGAATTTGAGTTCCTCCTTGGCTTGTGACGTTGTTTGTGGGACAACTAGTTATTGAGGTGAGATGTTTTCCAAAGATTTGAACTATGTTTCTTACAAGGTCAAGGCCATCTTCACTTTCAAGCATGTGGTGAGTGTTTCCTATAGTAAGGATGGTAACAGTTGAAATGTTGTCATTTTTCACTTGATGTTGTAAGTTTACTAGGTTCTCATGAATGTGAATTATGTTTTCTTGTGGGACACTATCATTCCTTGTTTCAACTTGCATACTACTTGAAGGTAGAGTTGTTAAGGGTATTGTCCATACCTAGTGTACTAGTGTCAACACTAGGAGTGAAAGAGCTACACAACCCAAGATCCACAACAATTGTACTATTGTGGGATGACATGAGTCTTCAACTTTTCCTCACTATAGTATTAGAAATAGGACACCAAATACACATACAAGGGCTACTAAATGCAAGGTGAATGAATATGCAATATAAGCTAAGAACAATGAAATGCTTATAACACAAATTTTGGAAACTAAAATAGAAAGGCAATAACAAGAAACAAAAACTTTGAAACATAACTTTAAATTCAAGAAAATATAATTCAGAATATGTAGAGGGACTGATTCACCCAAGGTGGTGAATGAGTCCTAGTAGGTATTTTTTTCAAAAAATCTAGAAATTTTCAATTGAATTTTATACTTTTTATGTTTTATGATCTGTATATTAGATGCAAATGCATATTTTGAATGATTTTTAGTTAAATGAGGTGCAAAAATGCAAGATATATGAGCTTTCACTAATGCAAAATTTGAAACCCTAAAATGTCTATTAACTAATGCAAATCATAATGCAATGTTAATGCAAGCCAAATCTAGGATGATAATGCACTCCAAATCAAGAATTATGATGTTCTAAATGTAGGTTCACCAAAATGAAAGGTGTATTTTTTTTTTCTTTTCTCTCTTAGGGTTTAGGACCTAGAAAGGACAATTTTGAGTAACTTCCACTCAAGAACAACCCTTGAGATCTCAATGCAAAGGAGAAAGAGATCTTGCAAGATGGTTGTTCTAGGGGTTGAATATGATCTAATAAGGGGTCCACCACCAAGTTTAGACTTGGAAAGACAAATGAAATGCAAGATGCTATGCAAAACCCTAATTGAATGCAAAGTAACACTAAATGACCTAGAAAAGTGAATGAAATGAAACAAAAAATTGTAGAAAGGAAGGTGTGCACCTAGAAATATCAAAATGGCTAGATGGAGGTCTAGAACACTAGAAAATATAACTTTAATGTTTACTAGGCCTCATTCACCAAGCTGGGTGAATCATTCTAGTTTCTGGAATACTGTGCGGGAACAAGAATTTGCCAAAAGGGTATTTGAATATGCAAGAATCTAAAATTTGACTAGAACTGGGACTCATTTGCTAGAAGAGGTGAATCAATATAGTTGGGATTTTTTGAGGCTTCAAAGGCTAATCCCACTCTTCTCTATCTTCTTTGTTCTTCTTGAGTGATTCTCAGATTTGAAACCCTGATTTGCAACCTGTAGGTGATCTCCAATGTTATCCAAGGCTTGATGACAACTTTGAATGATTTGACAACTTTTCTCCTATCTCGCTCCTTAGGAAATCTACAACCTAGACCTGCAAATCACACAAAAAGGAGAGGGAAAAATGTTGTTGGGTTAGTGGATAGGGGTTTTCCTTGGTCAAACCCCGTTTTGGAAATCAATCCTTGAAATGAAATCAAATAGGAATGGAGAATGATGAATGAAAAAATGACAATGTTGCAACTCACCAAACCCTTGCAATAAAGTGCTACAAATATGCTTGGAATGATTGCAATGGATGTAGATCTTGATCCTTGCTTGAATGATGTTGTTCTTTAATGAAACACTTGCTTGAATCATAAACCCTACACAACAATTGTTAACACAATAACAAACATGATGCATGAAATCTTTGATATGATGATTGATGCTTGAATACTCCTCTAAAGTGCTTGATAATCTACCCTTGAATGTTCTTGAATGCTCTTGTAAATTCTTGTGAACTCAAACTTGCTATAAGAATGAACACTTGAATGCTTGGGATGAAAAAGAGTGAAAGAAACTTGTATGTATACTCAATTATGCAAGAATTCCCAAAATTACAACACTACAAGCTGACATGAGATCTAGGAGAATAAAATCCCGCTAGAAATTTGAATTAATTTTGATTTTGTGCCACATGGGAATCATTCACCCCCTTGGGCGAATGAGTCCCACTAGGCTCAAATTTTGGCACCAAATTTAAAAATGCTTAGAAATTTGTGAAACCAAGTTTAGGACCAAAAGATCTAAGTGGGACTCATTTGTCCAAGATGGTGAATGAGTCCCAGATCACTAAATTTGGGCCATTCAAACTTGAAATACTTGAACTATGATTAGCTAATGATTGGTGTCAGGATTATCCTCAAAAAGATGAAATGAATGAGGCTTGTGGATGTAAAATAGGACCAATTAAAGCATAAGAAAGCTTAATTATTAATGAAAAGCCCATAAAAGTGTGAAAGTGTGTGACAACACTTTACAACACTTAAAAATAAGGAAAGATTAAGGTTTAGAAAAGGCTTATTATGCTTAGTTAATTAATAAAAACTTAGAAAAGTTTGAAAGTGTGTTACAACACTTCCCAACACTTTAGCAAGGTACCTGTTTGAGCAAATAATTCTTCCTAAGTATCCACAAGCTTTCAATTTTCATCCACATTTCACTTACATTAAATTACCCATTTCCTTTAGTTTTACATTGTATTTTACGTGAAATGAAACAATTTGTGTGACAAGATCCATAAAAACATCAATATTCCCCCTATATATATCCATTCATCCTTCTAGATAGTCACTAATAAAACATTTTTTGGAACTAGAAAATCCCCCTTGGTTTTCATTTCATTTCCATCATGATCTCCACTACCCCTCAAAGTTTCACTATATTTGGCATAATATACCAAATTCTCCCTAATGTATATAACTCTCAGCCATACCATTACAAATAAAACTAAGTCCTGAAAGCATTTTCTTAAGTAATTCTCCTTCCATAAATGTTTCCTCAACAATATAAGACATATTGACATGACAATTCCATGTCAAGGAAAGTCTCATCACAGTCTCCCTGATGAACCGATGGAGACAAACCTTGGAACACACATTATCGATAAAACAACCTTCTATCGGATGAGCTTATATTGTTGTTTCCTCGATGGACCGACATAAATAATTAACATGGAATCATGGGGGAAAGTATTACATATCGGTAGAACATGCTTCACTATTTCCTCGATAGCTCGAGCAAGACATATCAGAGACACTAAAGTGTATTGGGGAGAGATAACATTGTGTCCCACCGATGAGCAGATGCAGGAAATAACAAAGGTACTTTGACAAACATGTAGCAACTAGTAGTATGGGGGAAATAAAATGATATCGGGCTGACATAAAATCTAGCTCCCCCAACATAGTGATAAGACAATCGAAAGAAAAGGAATATCATAATGAACAAGGATTATCGATAGGACATAAACAAGGGTTTCCCTGATAAGCCGATGACATGAAAAAGGAAGGATGATGTTATAAAGGATTAAATATGAACTAAGAATTGGGATTGGTGTAACTAAAATGTAGCGGTGAGAAATTATTTGGTGTCTTGTCGATACCCCGAAGGAAAACAAAAGACAAAAAGTTCATCAAGGGGAAAGGTGGCTATTAGTAGAAGTAAAATCATAGTCCCACTGATGCAGCGATGATGACTATTTTTGATTGATGTGACAACCCAAGATATCATAGAGATATTCAAAATTAAATGATCCCTTGATGAAATGAAAGAGAGCAAGTGTGCCATTAATGAGCCAAAGCTGAGCAGTATATACCTCAAATTGATTTCATTTATCCATCAAAAAAATTGAGGAGCTAGAAAAAGAAGGGGTGAAGCGAAAGAGCTTGAAGTATCCCATTGCTACACAATTGAAAGTCAAGGAAGCAAGTGTGACACAAGAAAGTATATGAAACCCAGCTAAGAAGTTTATTTGAAGAATTGTAAAGACAAGTTAGGGTTTCTTAAACTATGGAAGGGAGTTTAGGGGAACCAAAAGCCAAAAAAAGAGATAGAAGTTAGGATTTTAAACTAGGATTTGATAGACCAATGTCAAGGGTTAGGATCGAGACCCAAGAGGAGTGCACAGCTAAATACTTTTGTAGACAAGTTATGAGATAAATACAAAGATTTAGGGGATGTATGGACGCCGCAAAGAGGATATGAGCTATTCATGTATCACTATAGAAAATAGTATAGGTTCTAGCCTATCTGTAATCCATAGAAGATGAATTTGGGGAAGGTCATCATGCCTAATGTGTTCATCAACATAGAATTAGTTAAGGTACTAACAAATATGACCTTAAGTGATGAGCAATTCAGCTACATGATGGGTTTGCGTTTATTATCATCTCCAAAGACTTTATTTTCACAGTTTTCAATTTAGATTGCACCTTGAATGTGCCATTCACAGTAGAAGATCTCATAGCATAATACCACCACATGGATACCAACTATAGAAGATGGAAATTTCCTTTACACATGCCCCAAGAGGAAGGAAATCAACTTAAGAAATTCTCTCTCAATGAACACCTTCCCTTTCATGAAGATCTATTTGAGCAATATTTCCAATATATATATTATACTATAGGACAAGTATTGAGAGTGGAAGCCATAACTCTCATGTCAATAGCCCCAATGGTCCTTTAAGCAGATTTTTGGACAAACTGGACATTGAAATAATTTTTTCTAACTAAATCTTCATTTTTTGCGCACCTATAGCGGCTAAACCATGAGGAATTTGAAGATGATGCAAACTAGTGATTTGTTACATTTTGTCTGTAGATTCTTAATATATTTTTTAAAGATTTTTGGAATCAGATTGCACCTTTTTTTCCATCTCCTTCGAAAACTAGTTTTCTTCAGTAAACACCATTTTTAAGGAGTGACACTCACCGTATACAACATAACTTTTTTTCCATGAAGGATAAAATTCTATTTTTTTGAATTTAGATTTGTAACTATGATATCTATTGCTTCCATTTGGTTTCATAGTGGTTTATTGAATATTTTTTTCCTTAATCAAGTTTTGTAGTCAAACCAATTACAATTCAGACATAGGTGGACGTATACAACATAACTTTTTTGTATATATCAAAATTCTTTTTTTTTGGTTGGATCAAGGACTTCAATATCTGGTGCACTCATATTTTTCAAAAAAAAAATTGATAATTTTCTATTTTTCCACATGCAGAATAGAGAGCTTGATTTTTGGTGAAAAACCTATGTTTAATAAAACTAAAAAAATAAATACATAATAAAACCAAAACATATATTCAAATTATATTCATTGGATAGCTTGTTTTGAGGACTATCATCATCCAGTTGGGTATGTGAAGTCTCCTCCATTTTCATCCTCAACCTGAGCTTTGAAGGGAAAATTTCTGAAGTTTTTTGGTGCTAGAGGGTGAGAAGATGGGAAAAGGGGGGTTCACTCGAACCCTGGTTCGAGTGAACCCCCTTTCCACAAAGATTTTCATTTTATTTTTTCCTGGGAATAGTGGGACCCTGCATTTAATGGGTTTGCT